>JASTWK010001025.1:0-56322 GCA_030770225.1 Temnothorax unifasciatus | reverse complement strand
TGTTTTTAATGGTATTTGTATATGTACCTATATCTAAAATTATATATCTGTTAATTAAATTTCCTTTAGAAACGACGAACTAATACTAGAAAAGTTGTTGAAAATATATTATAAATATTTAAAATTTTATTATTTAAAATTTTGCTAACTGATCAAAAGCATTACAATCCTTGTTAGTACACGACTACCCTTCTCAGAGCCGTAGAAGAGCGGACGTAAAACGAGCAATATTGGCCATTTGAAGTGGTCCGAGGCGAGTAAAAAGGGTTGTAACGCGAAGAAGGGAGGGTAAAAGAGAGGCAGAGAGACACAGGAAAACAGGACAGAAGATAACTGTTCGGACGGAAGTTCCAATTGCCGACTGGATCTATATTAACAAGAACAGGGGAGTTATACTTTCCACCGGGCGGTCGGTCGCGACGCGCAGTTGGAGCGCAAAAGTTTCGCCGGAATTATCCTCTACTTCGCCGGCACCGGCCTTAGTCCGCCATCGCCTGAGATAATTAAATATATCCCGCACGAAAATGCTCAAATGGATTTTCCCCCGGACACGAGGGCCGCGATAAGGAATTTTCCCTGTTCGGGAACAACGCTGCCGAAGAAAGTTTCCCTACCCTCGCTGTTTCTCCCTTTCCTATTTATCTATTTATCATTGGCACCTCCTCTTTATTTTGCTGATGATCGTGTCGTTTAAATCGATTTCGAGCTGTATGATATTGCATTTCACGATACTATTAGTCATGATACCCGCAAGAGTACAGAAACAGGATAAATCGAGAAAATTTAATAAATTATTTATATATAGTAATTAAAAAGTCTGAGGAAACATTTAAATTACTTTTGTCATATAATTATATACAGTAATATTAATAAGAGCTTCTATAGTAATAATATTGTGAGAATATACGGAAATAACGCAAATAATGTTGATATATAAATATAAGAAACTATAAAACTTGAACGTTATTATTATAATTACAGGTTATAGTATATAGAATCTAGTTTTCTGTACATCAATAGTGTAAATTATATTAGAACACAAATTTGATTCTATCTTTTTACAATTTTTAACGTAAACAATCGCATAATAATTTCTATAATGGAATGGGTAAGGATTCTGTTATATTTGATATATCTATAATTTACAAAGATTTGTTCAGAAAATAATTTTTTATTGTCGTCGCAACACATCTGTGCGTTGCGCAGCTGCTCGAAGCGGCATATAAATTGAGAAGTACTGCAGTATGCGCATATAAGTATCTATTTCTTGAAAACGGTATTGAGAACGCGAGCTACGATTTTATTGTTTTTCTGAGAGACCCTCTTGCACGATACTCGGTGAAGGGTCTGGGTCGAAATTGTTGCGGGGACTTCTCGAGAGAAGCGCCATTAAGTTCCATTTTTTTTCTTCATCTCAATTGAGTTAGCCTCGCGCGAACTTCCACTCAGCAAAGTTAGTCGCGAACGAAGGACTATAATTATTATGCCGCATAGCGCGACTCGGCTCGCGGCACTGCGACATCGAGATCTCGAAGGAACTCACTCGCTCTCATTTAATTCACCAAACCGACAAGCTTTGATAGGGGAAAGATTCCCTCTGTGCTGTCTCTATAATGTAAGAACACAAAATTCTTTTCCGCAACTAATTTTATCGAAATTATTATAATTTATCTCTAAATTTCCGTAATTTTTACAACGTTGTGATGTATACATATATGATGTATACATTATATTAGATTTTCTTATAACATCTGACAAGCATTATATATGTCTATATATTCCAGATTAGATGATAATCTGTTATATGTTGGTTTATATTACATAAATATATATTTAGAATATGCATATATTATAAGCCATCAAAGATAAATTATAAAGTATCTTTAAATTGTACAGTCAAGTAAAATATTTGTGACAAGTTATATTTTATTAAATTGATAATAATTAACTAAATATTATAAATATTAAATCATTAAATAAATATTTCTGTTATTTAATCATAGAATAAATCAATATTTGTAATTTGTAAATATTTTTACGAGCATTAAAATACTTCGATAAAAACAAAAAAGGCAGGAATAATTGATGCGATTTTAGCGCTGAAAGATTTCACAGCAAATGGAAAAAAATTGGACGGAAAGCGAATAAATTAAAAGGGGGAAGGGAATGTGTTGCGCCAACTGGTGAAAATTGAAGTCGACATTTTTCGGCCGTCCATTCATTCCTTTAATCAATGAATTCCCTATTGGATTTTGTCCCCCTCAGAATGTTATTTCTGACCACAGCTCGTCAAGCTCAATATCCGTTTACTAAGTGCTATAAATAATTTTTTTATATTACCCAGAAGCAAAAAATTTGATAAATTAAAAATCCTTTTATGATCAAAATGATCGACATTTAACATTTCGAGGAATGTATTTATTTTAAGGATATTTTTAAATAAAATTTTTAAATATTCTATAGATTTATGGATTTCCACATTTTTTTAAACTTATTTTAATTCAATATCGTAAAATACGATCCACATATTCTCTTATTTGTCGCGTTTACTGCTTGCAAAAATAAGTTTACTAGAATTATTTAAATTACGTATATGATGCAATAAAAATTGATGTATTAAACTCTTTTAAGTAAAAATAAATATAATACTAGACAAATATAGCATATTTATAATAGTATTTAAGTATTTATATAAAAGCTTATAATATTATTAACTTTTTAACGTTTAATTAGGTTAAGGCTTAAATTAAATACTATACGAGGCACGCAATATATTATTATGTGCTTTTCTTTTTGGAGAATTTTGGAAAGCTATTTCCTCTGGAATTAAAATAAAGATTATTTAATTTCTTTTTCCTGGAATTAAAATATTTTTTTTCTTGCTTTTAAAGTTACTTAATTATAATATATACTTTTTAATTGCTGTTTCCCAAATTTGTTTTTCGAAGTAGCTACAATTGAAGAACACAATCTCACTTTTGATGCTTTCCCATTCAACTGTGCGTGTTAAAACCCTTTTATCCCCGCGAGTAGCTTGTATCGCCACATTGTACAATCGTAATCCAGTTTCTAGACATATCGAGATATCCACTCCCACAATAATGCCGACATAATGGAAGGGCGCGGAAGACGAGGGGAGTCACGTAATTTGTAATCATGCGACGCATTATGATTCATCGCGATAAACCTGCGTGTGCTCGCCTCACCCAGTAACGTATTCGAGTATCAACACGTCCTACATAATTGTGACGATGGTCGCCCCGATTTTCACAACACGCCTGCAAATCGATCAGGTAAACAACATTGTTCGACCAATCTAATTTTTAATTTTTTAAGTACACGTCCAATAAAATATTGCCAATTATTTGATAAAAATTATCAGCATATTTTATAAAAGATACATCATAGATCTCGCCATACTGGATGAATTGTAGTGTAGTAGAGGCAAACAAAGACTTTTTTTTAACAAGAGTAGTAAGTAAAATTGGACCGATATAAATCTTACAATTGTAATAATATTTCTATGTACTGTGTATACTTTTTCCAACTCAGGCAAATTGCTCGGCGATTATTTATCAGTCTTGAGTTTTTTTAATTATCGATTATCTATTTAAATATCTGGATTTATTATTCCAACAAAAAACAAACTGTGTTTCAAGTCAACAAATAATTGGCGTGCTGTTTGCTAAGTTGGAAAAAGAATTCAAAATTTACACAGAATTATTATTATTAGGCTGCCAAACCCGACCAAAGATATGGTATCTTTTTTATTTAATTGTAACTTCTTTTCTAAATTCTTATTTACGTATTTATTATATATGTGTGTTTAAGAAAATTTATTTGCTAAAATCTTGAAACTTGGACAATTAATATGTTGTATATATTACGTATATGTATGTATATTATAATATTTTTAATCTACTTATTTAATAAAGGAAAAGTGCTTTTGTATTACAAGTAACCATTTTCCAATACTTCAAAAAAACAAATATAAAAAATATATTATATTAATAATTATGACAATATGAACTTAGAGGGTAAAACCGTAAAAGAGCTTAAGCTTTCTGACCACTTTTTTCAGAAACGTTTTGCTTGCACTTCTTTACCGCGAATAATCGAATATAAAAATTCTGATTTCTACAAACGCCTGTACATTGTTTGTGCTCCATCAACCCAGGGTAAAAGTGACGAGGGAAACGAAGAGAGAGAAAAAAGGGAAAAGAATGGAATAATATTTCCATTTCGCTTTATTAAGCTTGGAACTAGAAACCTCCTCCTTACCACCGTTTGTTGCCGTCCTCCCACGGCATAATTATTCTTCGTTGCAGCCGCGTGCAGCGTTTTTCCCCACCTTCCGAACGTTTTTGCTGCTTCTTGGCTGCGGTTTTATAATCGCCCGTTGTTTTAGGCGAATGGGAATTCCCTTATTCTCTCATTCTCTTTCGCTCTCCCTCCCTCCCTCCCTCTCTCTCTGCCTGCCTTTATCCGTCTCTGCCACTCTTCTTTCTTCTCTGCGCCGTCTTTCGCGGAGGCACTTTCCCGGTTAACGACGGCGGGAAGAAAAATAAGTAGTGCCACTCATTTTTAATGCAGGACATAAAGCGCTGTGCATCTTGAGAGCAAGCGTGCGCGCGAAATCCACTCGCTAAATTGAATTTTAAAGAAACGTTCGGTTTAAAAACCGATTTGCAGCCGGAATAGAAGAGTCGTGCCTCGAAAAAATTTGAAAATGCAAGTAGGTATACACTGATGCGAACGAGCGTACAGTTTACGGACATTGTGTATCTACTATAGAGTTCGTGTTTTCTTAATGACGGTGGTTTCCGAAGTAAATTTAATAGACAAGGGTCGACTCTTTCCGCCTACGCTAATGATGGGATTAAGTATCTTACAAGTACATTCGAATTTGTTGACGACGTAGTTTCAGGAAATGAAAAATAAAAGCAGTATTTCAAATATACTTGAACCTAGAATGGATTCGAATCCTTTATGAATACCTCGAAATACAAAAATATTACTTCCAAATAGACTCGAACTTGGATCAAATATGTTCGAACCTTTTATGAGTACTTTACTCGAAATTTAATGTGTGAAACATAATGTATATGTATGTACACACAAATATCTCTTTATTACAATTTTACTTATATATTTTAATAACATAGTATATTCGAATATTACTTGTAAAAGATTTAATTCTTTACGATAGAACCTACTTCTAAGATAGGTACATTCTAAATCTTGCAGGTATTTATTCTAAAATTCGAAACTAACTAATCGGGATTCGACTACTTTGCAAGTACGATGTATGAAATATTATTTCTTATGAACATTATTCAAACTAAAAAAAATAAAACTTGATTATTAAATTTGACTCAAATTTTTAAGTACATATTGAACTTAATCGCAAGCGCGCACACAACTGGCATACTGCGCTGACGCAAAACTAACTGTGCAGTTTACATTTATTAATAACTAAAATCAGTCTTTATCAGTTAGACAGTAATTCTTAATCTCTCATAAAACACTATGTTATAAAAATCTTAAAAATTTTTTTAACTGTTTTAAATTTGCACATCTCTATAGCGTTTTAAGCACTATAGCAATTATACTGGCCGAATAATGTTTCCATCAGATCTCCTAGCAACACGAGATGCCGGAAATGCTCAAGCTAACAGACTTCTCTCGACGCGGGTTTTCATCGTTACGCTCCTCGAGTTTAACAACTCGTTCGCAATTGTTTGCTTGTCTCTTGTCGCGGCAGTAAGTCGCTGAGATTTTTTGAAATGAGACACAGAGAGAAAGAGAGAGAGAGAGAGAGAGAGAGGGGGAGGGAGGAGGAAGAGCAAGATGGGAAAGAAAATACAATAAAGCAGGCGCGAGAGAGAGGGAGAGCGAGCGAGATACTGCAAAAACTGAGCACACGGATTTTTACGAGCCACTCGCGAAACGGAAGTCGATAAAAGAAGAGCGAACTGTTTCCCACTCCCGCCTGTACTGTAATTAATTATGAAACGTTCGGTGAGAAGCGAGGACAAGCAGAGAGAGTTGGAGGAGGACGGTTAGGCGATACGAGCGGCTATAAAAAATTCTCTATACGAGGCGCAGTCACCTCGTGGCCGCACTCGAGCGTGCATTCGCTCGGGCGCAGCGCTGTGACAGCGGGATTTTTCCGATCGGTTTATATATGTGAATAAGGGGAGAATTTATAGCAGCAATAGTTAACTGGTATATAGCGGCAACGTTAATGTTCTTGAATATAAGCGGAACGGTTAATGCGGTTGATTAAAACGACGTTTCTCAGTCATTTATGTAAATGATGTAATGCCCGAACGGGGAATGGAAGAACGTTAACAAACAAATGCATATATGTATATTATATTATTATAATATATGGATATTTTATTAATATTACCAAATCATAATCAAATATTAGGAATTTTAGAGAACAGAATTTCAAACAGAGAAAGAGAGGGGAAGAAAAAGAGAGAGAGAGAGAGAGAGATGAGAATTTAATTACGATTGAAAATATTTATGCATTTACAATCTACGGTGTACGGTCGAAGCAATCCATAGGAGATGCGAGATTTTGACAACCACGGAAGTTATTTCGAAAGAGCCCGGGTCACAATGCTGCCGTATTGCCTCACTCGGCGCCGAGATAGACCGGAGATTTTTGCAATCGCAAACGCCGAATGAAAACCTTTGACAGCGGCCATTTCTGAAAGTGCTCCAGCATCTTTGAGAATTTCGCCCGTCGCCCGAAGAGAGATGAAAGGGATTCGTATTCCCCGTTACGGTATTGCGCGATACATCAAACGCAAAACAAATTTGTGCGCGCACGGGGGACGCATTGTGATATCATAAGGTATCATAAGCGACGCTCGTGACCCTCTTTACCGCCGGCGCGGCGCTCTCTCGTCCGTTCATCTCACGGGATGTAATCCCGCGCTGGCAACGACATTTCCGGTATATATACGTATAGTAATGCGAAAAGACATTTCCACGGTGGCGATTCAATTCTCAACACCGTGTACTGAGACAGTATAGATGCGCTCGAAGGAGAAAATATTATTTGACATCCGATATATTGCTTTGTCATAAACGACGAAGAAACATCTTTTGGAGAGAACTCCAGAGAAGTAACTGAGCTCTTTCCTATAATAACTTAAATATCCAAACTTGTATACATGTAAAAACTTTATTTATAATTTATGATGCATTTAATTTTTTAATTTGTTTATAATTTTAGGATAACGTTACCTTAAAAAAAAAAAGATTCTATCTAACTCTTTCTTAGATTTCTTACTTTAAAATAATATTCTCTCTTCCATAACGAAATCACATCGTACGTGTGATAAAACAAGAAATTTTATATTTTTTATTTAATTCTGGTATAAAAAAGTATAAAATGTACGGTCTGTTTTATGTGACATTTATCTTACCAAAAATATCTTTCATTAAATTCTCTATATATTAAAAAGTTTAATTGCAAAAAGTTGTTACAGTAAGACAAACGTAATCAAATGTCCAATAATAGCTACAAAATATATGGAGAGAAATTAATTAAACAAAGCAAATCGCAAGAGGGTGGATATATCATGTCGCAAATTGGTGAAATCAAAAGGTTGCTTTACGCTCTTTTACGCGCAATGCACGGCTGATGATCACATCGTTTGATTAATCAAAAAACTCGATTCATCTCGGCACAGCTTTATCGACGTATTAACGGCGACAGAATTTACGCTTTATATGCACACGCTCGGCAATTTACCGTGTTTGTGGTCGCGAAAAAATTCGCATAGCAAACAATCGATAAAATATGGTGGTCGCCATCAAATCTCCATGCGTTTAAATGAACGGAATTGAGAATTGCGGAATTTGTGCGAATTCGGACGTATTATAAAAGTTATTGGAAGCTCAAAGCTTTTTACGTTTCAACGGTCCTTGAATTTTCATATTTTTTAGTAACATAATTTTTTACAAAAAGTTAATTGATATTTAAACAAACATTTTTCCTCTATTTTATTCTTTAATGTCTGCGATTTAATTACAGACACATCTTATACAATGTAAACTAATGCAAATTAAGCTAACAGAATTTTAAAAATTTTCTCAATCGCTTTTAATTTAAAATCTATTGATACATTGGTATTGAAATGTGCGTTTCTCGATGCAGCTTTCTATATTTGGGATTATATTAGCAAAAATTATATTTTTTCTGAAAAGATTGCAATTTTTAGATACCTTTTTACTAATTTTATTATCATACCAACTAACTTCTCGACGTTACAATTTAAATTTTGCCCGAAACGCGAATTATCCATCCAAAATAAAAGAAAAAAACTTATTCTGACGTCATAATTTATTTGTGCTGATTTATGACGAGTCGGTACAGGCGCCCGTTTTATTCACGACTCTTCGTTCTCATTCAAACTATCCGTGCGCGCCTAATGAAATATAATTTGTCGTCGTCGGAGAGTTTCACGTCGGCTAGTTATAAATAACGGAAACGCTTTATCGCGGGGATATTAAATCATTGCGCGCACTCTCGCTTTTTTTCTCTCTCGCGCCCACCATCTTGCGAGCAGCGTTTTGTCACGCGGTAATTTGCCGTAATAACGACGAATTTCCCGAATTTTTCGGCGCTGGCGAACTGATCTCAATGGAATTCCTCTTTTTATTTTTTTTCCTTTTCCCCACACCGCCACCGTAACGTCGGGTTTTAATCTTGCCCGCCGCGCTGCGGCGCGAGAAAAATGTTACAGGTGCATTCTTTATGTGCGGACTGGCGCGTTTTAATATGTACGGCGTCGATCTTGTTTCAGGATCCGGCATCAAGGTGCCGATGGCCATTCTGAATTGCCTCTACGCCCGCCAATTGTGCTACGAGGATCCGTCGTGCAGCGCCATTTTGGAAATTATACCGAGAGTCTGCGGTCCGGAATTAGGTAAGTTAAGCAAGTCACTTTTTTTTTAACAATTTATAATTTATTAATTTTTGACATATATATAAATAATCGTCAATAACACTTCATTTATACTGCGACGCTAACTAATGCATTCTTATTGTGATTTAAATTCGAATTAATAATATAATTGAATCGGTGATAATCAAGGAAATTGATCATATGCATTATTATCATATTTAGGTCGTATAATTTTAACTTCTATGCACTAGATTTCAATTTGATGCTGGAATGAGACGTTTAATTTTAAGTTCTGATTAATTATCTAATACCCAACTTCGTATCGATTAGTTTGAATATATATTGCAGAATTTATAATTACATGCTTATATAGTATAAACTGTAATAATTTATTTACGTAACAGACTCATGTCTGATTCTCGAATTTCTGATATTATGCGTTTTTTAAATAAATAAATATTGGCGATTGCAATTTATTACAATTATCTTAATTAGAAAATTAGATTTATTTCTTGTAAAAATTAAATGGTATTTGTACACAATGTAATATTTACAATATACTTATATAACATTAAATTAAATGCGAAAACTTGGACGTGATTTCGAATATATGCAAATATTATTTGCTCGTCAATTGAAAATAATCACGAGATGAAAGCGCAATCGACGCATCTTACACTTGCGTGTTTTTTACATACATGCGATATATTACTCACGCAGATTATATTAGCTATAATTCACCCAACGTGAATCGATAAGTCGAAAAGCCTGCGCAAGTATAAAAGTCGCTATCGGATGCAATCCATTCGTTCTGCAAAATAAAAACCGAAGCATTCGCTCTGCATCGGCATTGTCCCTTCCCTTTTTATTTATATAATCCATTATTCATCATGCTCCGAACAAACATGGTGTCGGTTCTTAATAGAGAACTGAGATATAACTCGGCATAATTTGTTGTCACAGTTTACAGGAAAATTTCTGGCAAGTCGAGCCTTTAGTTTTCTATATAATGTAGGTCATGCAATACTGCTAGCTTCGCGCAATATGTTATTCATACATTCCATTCTTGTAATAATCATAGGCCCTAATGGATCGCACATGATTCGTAAAATCTCATATTAGTCCATGTAAAATAAAAGGCGGCTCGCGAGCGCGACAGCGTCACATTTGAAATTTTGCGACGTTGCGTCGTGGCGCCCCGTTTCCGCATTTCCATAAAATTTGCATGCGGATTCCGAAATCCCGAGGAATTTCTTATGGAAAACGATGATGACATTAATGTCTGAATTTTGAATTCTGTGTGGAAAATACCATGTGGAACTCCCAGAAGTATCTTGCTGGCAATTTTTATAGGTAAATATTAATTTACAGAAATTATTTGGAATTTGTCGTTTTAGTTCATGCGGGTACTTGACGGGGTGTACTTTATATAATATTTATAGTAAGTTTTATTGATTCTGTTGATATAAGGATAACATCTCAAGATGTTATTTCTGTAACATTTGGGGCAATGTAATGAAATGCAGGGTATATAAAAAGTTCCAAAATATCTAAAAAAAATATAAGTTTTAGGAAAAAAATATTTCAGACAAAGTTTTAGGGTTTAAAATTTTTAAACCCTACAACTTTGTTTAAAATATTTTTTTTCTAAAACTTATATACATACATCTATATATATATATTTTTTTTTAGATATTTTGGTCGACCTGGAACTTTTTATACACCCTGGAAATGTTATCCCAATATCTTTTACGTAACTTCGAGAATTCTTTATTTCCAAACTTGTCGATAATTTTTTTGTAAATCAAATTTGCAATGCCTCATTTTTTTCTCGGAATAATCATGAATTATAATGGATAACGCGACGAGCGTCTCCGTATCAGACGTTGATAAATAAAAGGTATCGCTCGTCGCGCCGTTCTTAAAATAGAAGTAAAAGCCTCAGTAGGTTTTCCGAAGCTAAAAGCTTTCCGAAAGCAGTGCCATTTGTTTTACTTTCGCCCGAGCGATTACATGATAGATTATTCACGTAACTTCTCGGTATCAGAAAGGAGCGCGAAAGCCGCGACATAAATCACAATGGACGGTGTCTTTGTTTTAAAAAGCCGCGTGCGCGCACTTCCACTCTGTATCGAACGAAATAAAATATATAACGGCGTCCGTGCGCGCTCGCTCGAAAAGGCGAACTGCTTTTTAATGCAACACACGCCATTTTGCATTTTGCACGTCGACGACGAGAGAGGTCCGCGAGAGCCTCGAGCGTGCGTTTCTTGCGACACGACAGCGGCATTCCGTTTGCGATTAAGAAATAGACGGAAGAAAGTGACGACGAAGCTTCGTGACTATAGTATTATTATTTACACGTAAATGCATTTTTATGTGACAGTAATGAGCTGAAGAATTAAGTCTACTTTTAAATAAAGTTTTTGAAGTACTTGAGAATTTAGTAATTCATTTTTATATAATTTTACATCAAATTTGATATTAATTTGCATAAAAAAATAATATCGGATATTTGTATTTCTATCCCCAAAAATCCATCTGATCATAAAATTCATCAGATTTACTGATAGCATTCAAGCACGCCAATCTTACTTGTATATTTTAAGACTTTTTTTTACACAAAAAAGTTCCTTTGTCTGTTTCTCATATAATATATGTTTTTATTAAAATGTAATTTTAATTTTAATTAAGTCTTATATATATTTCTTTAAAATGAGAAATTTATGATAAGTAAGAATAATTATTGAATTTTTGCTTTTTCTTAATAACATATATCCTTTCAACTTGACAATTAGAGACATCTAGGGTGACAAGAAAATTTAGCGGTGTCGAGGATAACTTACAGTTTGCACCGCGATCGCCCGTAACGCGATTTCCATTCGGATGCGACGACGGAAAAAGATGCGACTGAGGAGAGAAATAACGAAGGTGGGAAGAACGGGGTCGTCGACCGTCTTCTCTCGAGCTGTCCTCGTTTTCTCTCTCTCGTTACGATTGGAGGTGGAGAACTCAACTCCATACCTTTCGATTTCGTCATTGAATTAATCACTCCCACAGGAACAATTATTCTCGAGGAGCTTAAATAAGTCGGCCGTGGAGGTTTAAAAATAATGCTTCTCGGCGCGACTATTGAGCGCAACAAATTGTTACGATTTAATAATTATTCTTTTTTAAATTATATTTACTACATATTAACGAAGAAAAGAAAACGTGAGAGATGGAAATGTTTATTATTTATTATCTCGGACAAGATTTTCGCAATGAACAAAATTCATGCGATTAAACGTGCAACAGCGTCAACGTGAAATGCAACGAGTTACGCATTTTTTCGATAATTATAATGTAATTATACACATGCGTAATTATATTACATGCGCGAGTAACTTGAACAAAAGTAAATAACTAAATGTTAATCCGACCGTGAATTAATGAATTTTAATTCTCACATTCTGCTTGTCATAGAATGGAATTTAAAATAATATTCCTGTCACAGAGTTACGTTTTAAACAATTAAGAAAAGATGTTCTAAAATTAATGCTTATTTATATTAAATATAACTCATGCTGAAATTTTATCGGTGATTATTCTATATCGCGCGAATTAGTTTAAAACGTATAACGTAACAATTAAAGTAACATTTTCAATTTCATTAAAATACTTCGAAAAACAGCAAGGATGACCTCGTTTTGATTCTCGCGAAATGATGTATTGATATACTTTTAAAATTTAATCTTTCCGTTCTCGTTTGCTGAAAATTGATTCTAACTTTGGAGACAGCTAGAATAAAGCACAGTGAATTATACTGATCGAAATTAAATTTACAGGTTTGAATTTGGGGTGACTTTTAGATTTAAAAATAAAACAAACAAATTAATTATATGTCTATCCAATTTATAAACTTGAGTGCCAACAATATAATTAACTTGGATTTGTATATTAATAATATTTAAGGCTTTATCTGCCTCTGATAGTAAATGCATGGAATCTTCTCCAAAAGGCTTATAACTATATAATCATGTTTGGAAGTTCTTTCTAAAAATTTATCAATTTTGCAAATGTCGAAAACGGCACATTTTAGATATATGTATATTACTTTTGTTTTACAAAAATATTTACTAAATTATAAAGCTATAACGCTATTTTGACAATTTCTGATAATAAAAATGTTAATAATCATATTACATAGAAATAAACTGTAATTAACAACAAGATAAACGCTAAGATTCGTGCGACTAAAATTTCGACTAATTTCTCTTACTAATGACGAAAGCCATTTATGCACGAATTGTAGCGATAACATTGCAGCTGTAATAACACGACTATTCGATTACACCGGAGATATCTGTGTGCAGAAGGTCTTCATTTTCTGCATAACATGATTTATCTTGATCGTAAAATTAAATTTAGTTTGCTACATAATTAGTTTACTATCATGTATTTCCTATTTTGCCAGTCAATATTATGCACATCTGCAATTCACGATCATTACGTAGATGTAGATAATCATTATCATTACTTGTGAAATTAATCTCTTATTACGTTAATCCACGATTACATCATATTTCTTTCTTTTTTAATCTCAACAAGGAAACTATATAGATATTTATCAAATTCGAATAAAATTAAAGCATGATATTGTTTTGGGTATAGTATACTGTTAAATACAATTTACGTATTTAGAATAAAGCATGATCAGATTTCCGATACTGTGATTATGATATTATTACCGTATCTCGTAGCGCGTAATTTAATAGTCCGCATACAAACGAAATTATATCGTATCTTTCACGTTGTTATTAATTAAATAAAATATTTGTCACGTCAAATCATATTATCAAATAGTTTGTGCAAAAGCTCAATAAATGGATTTACATAATAATATCAGAACATTCCTTCAAAAATTAGCAGTTTTTACGAAATTGCATGCTTAAGGATTTATATATTTTTCTATTTTGTCTTTTTATATATTAATTGTAAAATATTCTAATATTCTAATATTTTAATTAATATCTACACTGAGAAATCCATTTAGTTGGAATAACCAAATTTTGATTGACACAACATAAGTTATTTGTTTCTATATAAACAAACAAATACTTTTGTTGGAAGAACAAAATAATTTTGTTGCAAGAATATATATGTATGTGGAACCAAATATTTTGTTCAAAAAACAAAAGATCCAATGCGACTACAACCAAATACGGGGATTATTTGTTTGAACAAACAAAGTAAATTGTGTACGGAGAAAAATAATTTGCCGGCACAGCAGATTTTATATGTTGCGAACGTTGTTGGGCACGTACCGTAACTACAACAATAATTTTTGTTTCAAACAATGCAAATTTAAATAATATTTGTTAAGAAAACAAAATACTTTTAACAAAAAAAGTGGGTTTCTCTAAACAATCGATTTATTTGCAAAATCAATTGATTTCTGCAAATAATTGGATTGATTTGACAAAAAAATTTTGGTTCCATCAACTAATTGGATTTCTCGGTGTATATACCTTTTATTTTATTACTTTAATATTTTAATATCTATATATCTTTTTGATTGCACATTTTTTTATATGAAAAAAGCTCTTAATTTTAAGCTTAGAAAATAGCAAATGTTGCAAACAGGAAGTATTGATATTTCCAATAATTTTTTCCTTAACAATGTTCCCTAACTAAGAAAGAAATTTGTCCACTGCTTTTTTTCTGCGTCGAAATTCTATTTCTCCTTCAAATTTTTTCTATTGCCTTGTACCTAACTTTTTCATTTCGGTGAAAAATTCTTCTATCCAGCAGCATCGCGGCTTGAACGAATCTCGCGAAAAATGAAATAAGGTCGGTCGGCATAGCTCATCTTACAAAAAAGTGGATTGTGAAATAAGGGCTTGTAAATGGGATAACGTTACTGTCCCAGTCGTCCCGACGACGGCGGCGGCGGCCGGGACGCCCACTGCGACGCGGCTTCGTAGGACGATAATAACCTGCGTGGGAACGCGACGTTGTACATCGACAACTTCCGGCTGACCTGTTTCTAGCCCCTTCCACCGCCAAAATTTCAGCTTGGACGGGCCATGCCGGAAGCTCCGCTGAGATCGATATCTCGATACGCGCGTTCCGGGGGCCCGCACTATTAACGGCCGCGGCCGGCCGATTGTGAGCCCAGCTAATATTCGCGGGTGCATTGATTCCGCGTCCTCGCATTATATCTTTCTAAGATTTTCGAGAGAAAAAAACAGCTTCTATTTTTGTTGCTCGAAATTTACCAAAATAGTTAATAGTTTATAAGATATATTATTCTAATTGTATAGAAAAAGAAAAGATAATATTTAGTCAAATACCTATTTGCAAATTAATCTATCGATTAATCTATCGATTCAGCTGAATTGATAATATTAACATGATTCAAACACGTCGCGATAACTAATAATAAGATATATCACATTAGACAGATACGCACTGACAGACAATAAATCCACAATGCAAAAGAATAAAAATAAGACGGTAAATGATTAAATTAAACGAGAAAGCGTGACGAAACGAGGAATATGTCGAAGTTTGTCATTGTCCCGGGTTTGCGTCGATAGAGGGTAGACAGGAAAGGGATTCCGCACAATAGTCGATAACATTCATCTTATGGATCACTGAAGTGCGAAATAAGGGTCGTGGATTACGTTACAACGCCATTCACGGTCACTCGGGCGACATTAACGATCTGCACGGAAACACGAATTATGCATGCTGGCGGCCTGTACGATTCATATTCCTGCAGTCTCGGGCCGAGTAAACTCGCATAACGAGTGGTAAATTTAACTATAATACCTCCTTGCCTTCACCGAGGTATATTCGAAGGGCCTGAGAACTCTTTAATAAGCAAACTTCTTATCTTTTTACGAGAATGTATGCTACGATCGTGTTGGCGTAATTAAGTTAAATTATATGTTAGCAAAGTTTGAAAGAAGAATTAATTAATTATAAAAATATGTTTGTTATTAAAATTTGAGATTAGTTAAAAAATTGAGATTTGAGTTAATGGATTGAAAGAAGACAGGTAATTAAATGTAACTTTAGAAACATGATATATGTAAAGTATTAGAATTTTTTTTATCAATAATGCTAGAAGGAACATCACCGAATAAGAAATAAAAATTAATTATTTTTTTCTTTATGTTATACATATTAGAAATTGTTACATGTAGGATTTGTCGCAGTTTAATAAAATATATAATATACTTTTTTTATTCTGCATATATTTAATTACGAACGTTACACCCGTTTTTATAACATTAAATTGCGGCCGGTTTGTAACTGGGCCAGTAAACATAATTACTTGGTAAATTACTGAAGATATCACGCATTTAAATTAAAGTTTATTTTTGTTAACATATTCCAACTAAATTATAGTCGCAGAGATAATAATTTAGACAATCAAAAAATTAACATAAGTAATATAAAGTAATGGTTAAAACTGCAGTTCAATTAAAACTGCAGTTACAATATGTATCTCGAAATATAGTACGATTTAACAAATACAGTACTATGATTTTCACTTTTTATTAATGTTGCACTGAACAATACATAGTTTGTAAGTCATATATTGTGCTCGTCCATCACGAAAAGCCAGTAGTATCACTCAAAAACCTGCAGTTTAAAAAAAATCTGTTTTCATGTTTTCTAATAGCCAATAAAAATACAAAAAAAAAGACAATACATGGGGTTTCACGAACATGTAAAAAAAAAAGCTGACGCAGCCTAAAAACTGGTTCGAAATGATGGCCAATGCGCTTTTTTCGGCCAGTACGGCATGTTTCGGCTGGCATGATGAACAGATTGCAACGATGGTGCATGTAACGCATCTCCGGTTGCGCGTCCACACTAATCCTGCGGGATGCACTTCAAAAGTTTTATATTCTAAGTGCAATTGGAGAGTTTGCGGGTGTGTTTCACGAAAGTTGTATACGACTTGTGTGACAAAGTCTCGGTTTTACGACACAATCGGGATCCGAAAACAATGTAGCAATAATGCAATACCGCTGATAATCGCGAGAAGATCTATCTCTATTCTTAAGAAAACGTACATGTATTTACCTGGTCATGCAACATTTTATAATTTTTTTAAAATAGGGAATTAATCCTTAATGTCTGAAAACATGTTAAAATATATTTGAAAAATCCTTTAATATGTTTTCGAACATTAAAAATTAATTTGTTAGATTAAAGGGACGATGGGAGAGATCTTAAAAAAAAATTTTTTATATAAATTTTGTATTATAGTTGTAGGCTATATATAAAAAATACATGAACTTTTGTACTTAATATTTTTTTCAACATTTTTTCTCTTATGGTTTCCGATACATTAATAGAAATATGAAAAATCAGATTTTTTTGCGAAGTATTTTTATCCTTAGAATCGTTTATCAGCCGAAGCAGAAAACATAATTAGATTTACATGTACTTTTTTCTGTAAAATTTTAGAATTTTTTAGATCGCCGAATCTTCTTTATAAGTTTATTGAACCCTTGTGCAAGTTATGTAGCAAATTTTTTAAATGTTATAACACAAATTAAACATTTTGTTTAATTAATAACAATACAAAAAATAAAATGATTAGATACCATTGGAAAAAGGTAGATAAATTAACTTACAAATTGGTTTTGTAAAATTTATTAATAAATTGTTCAATATTAACTTATACCTAACATTTCCATCAACGTGTCTATAGACACGAATCGAATTGATGTGTTATTAATATATATTATTAAATTTTATAAATTACATTATACATAATTTTCTCTATGTCTAATTTAATACTAACGTCTTTAAAATTGTGTCGTTTATTAAATTTTAAATGTTTTATATAAAATATTTATTTAATTTTTTATGATTACATTTTTACTAATAGATTTGGATTAGTCGAAACAAAATTAGACTATAGAAAATAATGAATTTATATTTTATTCTAATTCTTTATTAACACAAGCACTAAGCAGATTCTGACGTTTTTATAAAGTGTCCCAAATTTTTATTTGACATACAGATATAAATGATTAATTGATTAAGGCCGGTATTCATAGTCAGATCTTATATTTAAAACCGTCTTAAGTACGATCTTAAGATGTTATGAACCAATCACAGAACTGTATTAGCATCTTAAGACCTTACTTAAGACAGTCTTAAAATACAACTACTCAGCGACGTGGTGATAGATAAATTAAATAATTTTGTGTTTTTCGACGAGCATAAGGTGAGTATTTAAAAATTGTATGTACAAAGATAATGTAATTTTTAAGAGAAAATACCAGAAAAATTCTGTTAATATTTATAGTCTACAACATATTCGGACATGGAACTGGGACTTACATCATAAAGAGAAATAAAATCCACCAAACAAAGTCCAAATAATGTGAAATTGATAAACTGAAGAAAAAGATAATGGATTCTAAGATGATTTTTAACTGCCGTGGTTGATATATGATCGAGACAATGTTATACAATCAAAGAACAGATCTGGTTCCGAATAACAGCTGGTTCGTTCAGCATATCAACCGTTGTCTGAAGTCAAAGCAAAATATAACTTACTTTTATTGTATATAAAAAGCGTTGTATGAGTGAAAGAAAGGAAAAGAAAAGGGAATTTAAATTAACTGCCAATATAAATTCGGAGAATATCTAACTAACTAAAATTTTTACGGTAGAAGAGTGAACGTAACGAGCAAAGTTTGCTTAAAATTGAGACATCCATGATGCAGATACTCTGTCTGCTTGTAATTCCATTAGTTTGAAGTGTCATATGTCAGTTTTATGAACCATGCATTTCGGAAACTAATTTCTTGGATAAAAATCTTTCAATGTCTAAAATTTCCACATTCTTCCAATCAGATTTATGGTTATAATTGATATTACTATGTTCCGTAATTAGTATTAACTCATACATAACTAATCGTATTTGATTTTTAAACCCCACTCTTTTTGTTGCTAATTAATTTTGATTACACATAAATTAGACGTTTTCGTTGACAAATAGACTCCCCATCGAGTGAAAAAGAACTTGTGGTCTTTTATATATAACAGTCCGCCTCGTCGGCAAAATCTTTCGCAATGCCACACGAATAAATCCAAAAGGAAGTCCGGGAAATGGACGACATCTCGTACAAGGCGGTGAGGGTGCGCAAAAGGAGCTTTGCCGGTAGAATGTGTACACATTGACGCTTCCACAGAGCCGGAAATCCCGAGGACCGACTACTACCATCCATTCCGCCGATTCTGCCAAGGCAGCTGGTTAGCCGCCGCGGGCTGTCAAGCGCACAACCCGGACCCGAGTCCAAAGGCGCGTTTGGACCACTCAGGAGATTTCGGTCCGACTCCAAAGTGGAGGTTGTATTGCTCTTCTTGAACCGCACGTTCGTCGTTGCAAGTGCAGCAAGACGCACAACACCACGGCAATGTCAATGCCGGAGTCACTGTCGCTGACTTGCGGACCGACCGCGACCGCGCGCGGCCAATCGCGTTTTATCATGAAATTTTGCCGTTTCGCGAGCGGACGAAAATTTCGCGGAAAAGTGGCAACGCGAGATATTCGTGAAATGTTTATCAGAAAATTCAGCGATTTTTGCGTAAAATCGACAGCAGAATGCAATAATGAATATTGAAAATTGCTTCTACGTTGAGATTTGCACTGTAAAATACGTAGTATCCATGCATTAACGTAAAATTATTTTTAATATTTTATACATATATCAGTAACACATAATATTGCAAAATGATATTTCCACGGCAAAATGATATTGAGAATTTTGGGAAAAATTGACCTAAATTTTATTAGAGATATTTATTATTTATAATTGCTTACTTTTACTTATTATTTATAATTGTTACAACAAAGAGAGAAGTTTGCTTCGATATTGTATAAAATAAATTTTTTGTTATAAATAAAATGATATATAGTAATTTTGTCAAAATAATTCATTATTTGAGACATATTAATTCTCTGTATTTTTTATACTATGATATATTATTCATTTAAAATTATAAATAGTGAAAGAATTGCATAAATCTACAAGAGGAAATATCTGTCTTTCTCTAGTTTAAATCTTATATAAATTATAAAAAACATCTATATTTTATTGTAAAAGTAATGAGACAGTTTTCCCAATCGGACTTGATCAAGATATAATATCTTAAAAACTTTTCTCTGTATTATAAATTCGAGTTCGAGAGATCTGCTCTGACGAATATAGAACGCCGAATCTGATATGACAAACTGAAATTGCAAATATTGTCAAGATTTGCATATAAACTGATTTTTTAAACATACGGCCATCTTTTCTTTTTATTCGAAATGCAAGAAATATCCATGCAGTCTCTGTATTTTGGTTCACTATAAAGTCAGTTATTCCAAGCTCAAAAATCTTACCTTTAATCGTAATCCACCATTTAAAAGTTTATGAAATTTAATTCGCTTAATTAAAAAGAGGATGGATAATTGAAACAGTTAATATTATTTAGCTTTAAAAAAATCGATCATAAACCAGAAGAAGAACATAAAACTTTTCAAAAAAGAATTCTTTGATAAATTTGAAATTAATCTACATACTTTAAATAATATTTGATCAGAAATCCCGTGTATATCCCGATATATATCTTTTTATTCCGACATTTAATTATTCTAGCAATAAATAAAATTAATACGTAAAATCTACTTAATGGAAAAATAGATTACTTTTTTGGTTGTATATATTGTTAAAGGTAATTAAATCTCAATAATAAATAATATTGTAATAAAACCTATATTTAAACCTTTGATGCATGAAAAGCATTGGCTCCAAATATATATCTCTTTTTTGGTTGACGCAATCTTTATGAAACATCTGTTGTATTTCGCTTGAAAAGTCCAGCGTCGAATCTGTGGAAATCCTATTTTTTAGTATTAAAATACCAACCAAATAACAGGATTGTATTAATAAATATAAAAGTAACATGCCAACGCACGGCGTCGCTTAATATTTGCCTCTCATTTATTTACGAACGGAACAGAAAGAAACGCTTGTTGCATCGTTACCATGGGCCGGCGAGTAGTTATTGCAGAATATATTCAACGCAGCGGTGATATTTCAGACCGCGGAGGCAATATGGCGGCCTGCATAAGCTCCAAATCATAAATAAAACCACTCACATTGCCTCGCGTTGAGAATATCGAAAAAGATTTTAGTATAATGGTAAAATATTTTCAGAATTGTTTTGTTATAAAAATACAAGTTATTTTTTATTAAAGCAAATAATTGATAATTAAGAATCCAGGTAGTGTCAGTCATGTCTCATGAATTTATCAGATTTGAGGTATAATTACAATTTTTATGAATTATTTATTCTCTGTTGATCCATTTTGATGAGATAGTAATTGATGAAAATAACAGTGACTAAATTCATAATAATTACTATAAGTACGTCTTTCCTTATTAACATTCAACAATCCACGACTTCTTGTTTATAAATAGTGCTCCCATTCTGTTCCGTGTCTCTCGTTTTTACTTGCACTTGTGTGTGCGCTTTATAAATACTCTACAATCTTCAACTCTTGTCTAGGTATTTAGTATATTGAATTTTCTCAAGAATTAAAATCTTTTGATATGTGAATACTTATAAAAATATAAAGCAAAAAAGAATGTATCAGATTTAAAAACTTAAAAACAGATAATGTACAAAAACAGATAATGTAGAGTAGGTAGTCCAACAATGAACAATGTTTAGAGGCTTATATCTCTCTCAATTATTGAGTTGGAGATCTGTGTTCTGCATACAGTTCATGAATTCAGTTGGCTACATACTCTATAAGATGACTTAGTCATTTTTAAAGTTTAGCCACAATTTAGATTTTTTTAAAACAATGTCAAATAGTTCATTGTGTACAGGGGTGTGTACACAATGAACCTAGCCATTTTTAACAATAAACCACATGTTTTATACTGTGAATTGTTTGTGTTATTTTAGCCTACAAAATATATCTGAGATATAGCCAGATATCTTTATGCCTACAATTTTAAGTCAAATCTGAGATATCTTATTTTCAAATATTCACAGAATATCTACAGGACATCATTACTCGATATCACATTATATCTTTGAAAAAGACATCTCTGTAACATTGCATTCGAATATATGGCCGATTCATAGTTAACTCTTACATTTTATAAAAATCAACTCAAA
This sequence comes from Temnothorax unifasciatus, assembly GCA_030770225.1. Lineage (NCBI taxonomy): Eukaryota > Metazoa > Arthropoda > Insecta > Hymenoptera > Formicidae > Temnothorax > Temnothorax unifasciatus. Next base: position 34,195 of record JASTWK010001025.1, on the reverse strand, counting down.
TTTATTCGTAGCCAATAAAACAATCCGAGAGGACTTGGACGCCGTATTGATTCGTCCCGGCGAAAGCCACACGCCGCGAGGGAACTTAGAAAATTTTCACTCGGGCGGCGCCGGAGGTAACGACCGCGGCGCGAAAGCAACACGCCGCGAGAAAAATAAATTTTTTATGAACTCTTAAGAATCATTTTAGAACAGAAAATAAATACGGAAAAAAAATTAATTTTATAAATCGAGAATTTAAAAAAATTCTTTTTTTCTTCTTGCTATTTGGGTTGTATGTAACATATCTGCTTTTAAATGAGGCATAAATATTCGACATATATGCAGAATCAGATGTCATATCTGAAGATGAAATTATCATGGGGGGGGGGGGGCTTTTTATGATCTTGGAGATGTCTTTGAGATATTCTCATGATATCTTGTGCAATCAGATATTCCGTCATTCAGATATCTTCTAGATATCTTGGAGATATATTTTGCAGTGTAGGAGTTTTATTATGTTTTAAAATGTTTATTTAGGGAAGAGATAATTATAAGACAAAATAAGTAAGGTTAGAATGGTATGACTTTAAATTAAAGCTAACTTAATTATATATGTTATATGTTTTTATTATTTAAAGCTTACAATCAAAATTATTATTTTTAATCAAACTTTTTCTCACTTAGATTATTATTTATTGTAGCAACTAGTTAGTTTAATAAGACTCAGATAACTGTAGTAAAAAACAAAATGGTTCATTGTAGACCATATATAACATTTTTTACGATAATCTCCAAAAATACGGTAAAATAATGCAATAGAAGAAAGTTGCTTACAGAGTTATAAAGCCAAATATACACACAAAATTATAGAATAATGAAAAAAATAATAGATATAACAACAAAAACATGAAAAATACGTAAAACTTACAAAAAAAAAACTTTAAAGTTTGTCCTTCGCACGATTTGCCGGCCGATTGGGAAGCCGAAGAGAGGTTCAAATGCGAGTCGTTGCATGACAATAAGCCCAATCCATAATAGCAATATTACATTTATGAAATATCGCAATGATTTATAGTGTATTACTGGTTCATTGATGGACTACCTATCTATATAAAAAAACAAAATAATATACAATCTTGTGGCGACTTCTAATATAATTATCTCCCTGTACACTGCAAATCCAAGTGTGTTATTTTAGCTGGAACTTTTCTTACACATTTATTGTTGTCATTTCTTGTCGTTTAAATCACGTCATTTAATATAATTAAATGTTAACTTTTAATTTAATATATAATTCAACGTGTTAAATGACGTAATTTAACATATGAAGAAACATGTAAAAAGAGCTTCAGTCAAATGTGTCATCTTTAGACGTTTATACGTGTGTAAAAATAACACACTTAAATTTGCAGTGTAGTTATCTTCCTTAATTTATTTTATCAATGGAGTGCACTTTATCATGTGCATCTGTGATGTTCTGCTTAATATACTTGCTATTATTATTTTGAGTGTGGAATCTTGTGTAATCTTTGACGATCTTTTTTATTTTATTTATTGTCATATACATTTTATTCAATTAAACGTACCCGCGGTATCAGATTATCCAGCATTCACTGCCATTTGAAAGCTCGTGACACTCACATCGAATGTGTGCAAAACAAATTAAAAAGTACATTAGGTAGGAAGGATTAAACTGAAATCCATAAATAATCAAACATATTCAGTGTGTGTATTTATATATATATACTATATATATATATAACTTTTATTGTATAATAATTTTTGATAAGTACATTTTTCCATAAAATTGGCAAAATTCTGTGCAAATTAATTGCAACTTTAGTTGCAATTAACATGCATGTTTTGCACTCTCTTGATAGATCTACACTAATTATCGTGTGGCACATGCTTTCACCAGTTCTAGCTGACGAGAGATACGGAAGGTATTTTCTCTGCGTGTTATTGATTCTGGATCTGGAGCCTCTTCGAGGCTCGCTTTATCAATGATCAAACGATGGTTGGTTTATCAGTCGTTATCCAACTGATAATCTAAATGATAGTTGGAATACGAGTAACGCGTCGGAACGCGAGCCTGATTTTACCTTTAATCAGGTCGTTGTACGCGGCGCGAGAACGTAAGCTCAGCCCATGTATAATCGAGCGTATGATGCACATTGATTTGCATGCAGTACTGAATTACAGACGTAAATAATCCGCGACGTCATACCTTGATATCAATTGATCGGCATAATATGTTGCTGCTATAAATTAATAAATGTCATCGTGTACACCTTGCAAAATTAAAAAGAAAATTACAAAATTGCTCGGTTAATTAATTAATTTTAATAGTCGCGATGTAATTACGCAGTAATTTTCAATCTGATTAAAGAAATGTTTGCACGTTGCATGGTAATTTAAATCAATATTAATTGCTCTTCTCATAGCTACTTATCTCTACATTTCTATATTTATCAAACAGTGCAAACAATTATTGAAGCAATTAAAAAGTCAAAATACGTATATATAGCGAGTAATTTATTACAGTATTTAATTATAAGTGAAATGAGCTTTTTAGAAATACCTAAAACAAATTTGTATGGTAAATATTATTTTCATCCATGTGTATATGATAATTTAAAATAATTGAAAAGTTAACATACATTTACATTAATTTAAAGAAAATGATTTAAATAACAAAAAATATATAAATTTTGTCGTTTATATAAATTTCGATAACGGGATGCAACTGACGCGCCCGATACTCGTAATTCCGCGTTTGGAAATAAGAGTTTAGAATGTAATTTCTCCGAGGGGTAAAAAATGGAAAGCAATTGATAGGGGATAGAATTGTAGACACATTTTCAATTTAGAAATGGAGCGTAAACGTGCCGCCCCTGTTTTTGCGCGAATTCCATTTACGCTCTCAACCTAAAACAATAACTTCAAGATAAACAGAACAGGCACTCAAAGAGAGTTTTACTCGCCCAATGACAGAAGACTTTATAAGTGCCATATGGATTTTATGTATTCCTTTTTATTTTATTTAAAAGTTTTTTCTCTCCTTTTTTTACGTTTATTATTTATTTGTTATAAAAACAGCTATTTATCGAATACTATATATATTTATGTAGCAATATTTGTGTAAAAGATAGGTATAACAACTGTTGATAACTGTTGCTTTATTACGAGAGATTATAAATAAGATGCGCCTCTTTACTTTAGCGAAAGATTATAAAAATTTCTGAGTCGCTATCCTTCCAACGAAACTTTTGGAGCTAGGAGGAAGCAATGTGACGGCCATTACCGTAGGGTCGAGGAAAATTCTTGACCCAGTACTTTCGCGGGAGTTGTAGGACCGCGTGGTTTGAGTGGACTTTGAAATCCGGCGTCATCAGGCTGAGCGAGTTTTTGAGCGAGCAGCTGCTACTCGTCGTCGTTTAGCATCATTAATGTTGGAGAAGTAGCCATTTTTTCCCGCAGCACATTTTTCTTAATTCATTATTTCCCGCCCGAATAATCTCACTGTTGTACATTTAATATAGTAGTATGTTATTTAAGTTGCGGTAACTAAACCGTCCAACGACTCCGCTCTTTTTCTCTTTAAAAATTCGAAATTACTTTCGCTTCGCCAGAAACAAATTGTCACGATTAAAATTATTAATTCTCAGGAAATCGGATAATCATCGAAGAAAATTGTATCGGATCGCGAAAGCACTTCTCGGAAAATGAAAGAAATAACCCCTAAGATCAGCTCATCAATTTTTCGATTTTATGGTGCTTGTTCGAAATGACACGAGCTATTCGCACCCTCCTTAACTGTCAATCGTGGTGTCGTTTATTCCCTCAAAAAGCCCGGCTCGGAAAAAAAAAGGATGAGCGCCCGCCACGCGATAAGGCGGAGAGCGACGGCGATACTGAGAGGAGGGGGAGGTGGTTGTACATGCTGACAGAAGGATAGCATTGTTCGGAAGTACAATGTACGTTGTTATGCCAAAGCGGCATGCACGACCCTCGAGCACAATAGCGTCGGTGCGGGAGAAAGATAGCGCGAACCCGCGAGGAGAGAATACGCGTCGTCAGTTTCGGCGCGGAGACTGCAACTTTTCCCGAAACCGCTCTCTTTCTCTCTCTCTCTCCTCTCTCCCGGCACACTTTTTTCCGATACTGTTTTTTCCCATCCATGAATTATAGCTCACAGTAGAACGATTCTGGAACGCTCGCGCTTTTTATGGAGCCGCGGCGCCGTTCATCACCGCAGGATGTTCCCGGATACATACCCCGATAATTAAAGCGGAGCAGGACCTCGCGGGACGGAGAGTCGGGGCCTTATTTATTTTCGACATTGTTTCGGCAAGAAATTTTTGCTTCGGGTTTCAACTCTTGTGCGGAAATAACGGAGAGTTGTACTTGTCCCGTTCGAGAAAAGCGTCTATACTATATAAAAATTATTCGACAAATACAACTGAAAGTAATTTAAAAAAAGCAGAATTTATTGTACAGAAAAGTTGCCAAAAAATATATATAATTTAAATTGACGTGCGAGTCTTAAAAACGTATAATTTTGTATATTATTAGGAATAATACTCCTTGTGTAACGAGATTCTAATAACTTATTAAAGACAAATCACTACTATTAAATACTAATATAAATAGTATAAAGAAAGAAATAATTTTCTTATCGAAATTCATCTCTTTGCTTTATTTACTTTATTATTACTTAATATAATACATTTATTAAATATTTATTATATTATTCTATCTTCTATTATTAGTCATTGTGATGCGAATATATGGAGAACGGTTAACGCACTGCTACATTGGTAAAATAAATTTTACAAAAGCGTTTGTAAAACGCGTAACTTTTGTTCAATCAGCAAGTGAGTTAAAAATGTTGTGAACGCAATATTGCGATAATTTTGGTTGTAATTATTACAGCTGTTCGAAAACACAAACGCGTCAAAAACAGTTACGTGCCTGCAAGTGATAGTCGAGCGCCGAATTCAAAGCTGTGCTCTCGTACATATTTTCTCGCGCTCGCTGCACGAGAATGAAAAGTCCGTTTCCCGACTTTCCTAGTGGCTGATAGTTTGTTTGCCTCGTCCCAGGGCTTTTTTCTCCCCATCTGTGTGCCTGTGTACTGCATAACACACTTTCGCGTGTATGGACATTATACATTTTCTAAAACCTGGAAATCTATAAGAATATCCTCAAGCAGCGGAAATTGAATATTTGCAATCTATATATAAAAATAACCACCATAACGATCTGATTGTCAATCCGTCGTTTTCGATAATATTTTTGTCAATAAATACAAAATATCTCTCTCCGCAATTCAATTTAATTCTCTTAATATCTTTCCGTGATTAATTTCTTTAAATAAATCTCGCGGTTTATATTTTAATTATCCTTAATTATTTCTGCCAATTATTTTCTTTCGAACGGTATAATGGATTAGCATTATTTGTCGGAAATGTTCTCTCGTCCGTCATGTTTTATTCCGCATGTTACTATTTGCGTAGCCGCCATTTAATTGTATTACGGTGCTCTTTATTTTGACAAATTTCCGATTATACTCTTATAACCTTGATGGAAATTCACACGTAAATACCTGTATTTCAATAAATACGTCAAGTCACAGAGATAACTTCTATTTGCGGTTGCATACAGAAATCGCATGGCATATGCCTTTCAAGCGCTATTAATTTCGGAAATATTCCTCGCGATTTATCACAGGAAGTTCGTATAATGCAATATTCGATATAATTGTTACAGATAATAGATTGACTTGTCTAAGAAATTATCAAGAATCAGTGTAACGGAAAGTAATTATCGAGTTTATCAAAACTTAAATCAAAATAGTTATTTGAAACTATTAATGGACTGCCAATTAATGAAAGGAAAGTTTGAGACAGAAAATTAGTTTGTGACTTCATATATTTTTCATTATGAGTAATAAAATACTTAAAACTTGTGTTATAGCAATAATATTGCACTATTGTTATAATTTTCTTTCCTGAAAACTGTTAATTTTGTTATGGATTGCCATTTAATTGACATATTAGTAATTTTGTTATTAATGAGAGACTAACACTTTTTATATTGATCTTTATTATATTTTGTTCGGATAATATTATTTGTAGATAATTTTTTAATAATCCTTTATTCAAAGTCCAGATACACACTTTGCTTTTCATATTCGATTTCTGTGTTAGAAAATGTATTCAAAGATTCTATTGATCCTCTTTAAATGTGTGCGTATGTGTTAATTAATAAATTTCTCAGTTCTTGATCCTCCAATTTGGCCGCCACGTCGGAAATCGCGCAATCCATCTTGCCAGAAGACCGATGTAAATTAGTATTCCTTTCGAGAAGGCTCGGAACAGCTGACCCAGTAAGAGATTACTCTCCTGTCACAATATTAGCCCCTGAAACTCCTCGCAGAAACTTTTTGTTCCGTAAGTTCCAAACTACCGAAGATATTCCCTTTTAAGTGCCCTGCTTCGTGTTTAATGAAAGGACGTTGGTGCGGGACGGTGTCCGGGATAGGATTGAACATTGGAAACGATGGAATGAATTGAAGAGGGGCAAGGAAGCGTCAGGTGATAACATCAGAATGTAATTGAAACTTTTGCGCTGCTGCTCCGTCATTTTTCTGTCTGACATTCGGCGACGACGACGACGACGACAACGTCGACATCAACGGTAACGCCGACATCTGGATTCATTACTTATAGTCTGGCAACGCTCGGTTATTACGAAACTTACGGTGTCTCGGGATAGTAATTAAGGCGCCCTCTCACTTCCATTCTTTCTCCGAACGACGTTGTACTAATTAAGCTGTGAGCGCTTGAATCTTGAATGAAGCCTGGAAGGGCTCTAAAAGAAAACGTTTAGGGCATCGAAATTATCTCAGAGAAAGATGGTGCATTAAAAATCATTTAATGTCTGAAGAAGCGAGAAGCATATCATTACCATATTAATGTAAAATTGAACGTTAAAGGATGGTTGAAGGTTCTTATATATAGAAAAATAATTAAACAGTTCTAGACGCGGATAATTATTGTTTTTTCAATTGTAAGCATTTAAAATAAAACACATACACACAGCACACACACACAAGAGATATAAATCCAACCGGGCAATCTCCGCGTGACCTATAGCTTGGGTAATGCTAATGTTAGCTACTTGAACTTTATCAACCCATATCTCGGAAAATATTTAACCAAAAGGAGTTTTATTGTATTATTTTGAAAAGATCTTGATGTCAGCTAGAAGAATATCAAATATAAAAAATGGGGATTCCTATTTAAGATTTTGAAATTAATCTTACGAGATCTCCTTCATAACTGCATTCAAAAACAAATGGATATCGCCGTTGGATGCATTTGTTGAAATCCTACAACTTTTGTATGTAACATGTTGTTTCTCAAATGCCTTGTTTTCGAAATATACTACCGGTCCGATACCTTTTCCTTACTGTATATCTTAAGAATGTTGACTGACTGAATGATAAATATATTAAGTGAACCACACATTGCACACGAACGCTGCGTAATAATGGCATACATTAATGTCACCGTCTAGTTGCGCCGCGATTAATGCACGAATGTGTACTGTGACAAATAATTGTTGCTGCTACATTACAACGTGGTACGATATTGTTGATAAATTGATTCGAGCATTGCATAATTACTTTCATCTGAATTTCGTGATTATTTTGAATCTATATCGAATATACATATGTATACGCACACGCACATGTGACGGGATGTTCGACGTAATCCGGAGTTTCCATGTAACATTTACATCTTTCTAATAAGCTTGATGTGCATTCTACATCACGCTGTATAAATATCACACTATGTAATAATTAATAAAAACATATCTACTTTTTATAAAATACCGATATAAATTTTTAGTATTTTTGTTTCATATATTTTATGATTATTTATTAAATTTATTTTTAATTATAGTCTCTTACATATTGTTTAGACAGAAAATATATAATATTTTATATTTATATTATGTAAAGAAATATCTTAATCTATAAAAGAATATTTAAACAAATCATTTATTTAATTATCTAATGTAATTTTAATCTTGTTGACCCGTTTTCATGCACGTGTTATTTGTCAGTTTTATTTCAATATAGTCGCAGAAACCATCAGCAGCTAAACAAATTATTTTTGCACTCCATGATTTTCGATTGTTGTCGACGAAAACGGTTCGGATCAACATCGAAACGGGAGTGAACGAGAAATTAATTGTTCCACGGAGATCTCGCGTCATCGCGTTTTACAACAATCTGCAGGATAGAAGCTCGCTCTAAAAAAATAATAATAATATCCCCGCGAGAATGCGTTATCGTATTGCCGGCTTTTCGCGCTCGGGCATTCGCATCGGTTTAAAGCTGTCGCGTATGTATCAATTTGAAAGCGTAAGTGTATCGTGTAATTCCCCGTCGACGGAATGGGGAATTTTACATAAATTCTATCAAACAATAGGACAACTTATATTTGGTACGCCATTAGTCATGCGGCTTATACGTTACGCTGTCAAGCCAATTTGTGCGCGATGGCCGGTATCGCGTGTTAAATTCACACGTGCTATTTGTCACCCCGGCCGTAACATTGTTGCATCGCTTTAATAATAATTTCGCGGTTACAGTGGCGTGCTCGACGGTGACGGTGAAAAAGTGCCAGGCGGCTCTGCGCACTCTGCAGGCTTTCACTTTCTTCCGACCGACGTGCCTCTGCAGGGAACCGCATGTCGATCCGGACTGCAACAGCTTCCAGAACTTCCTGTTCGACCACCCGTGCGACTATGTGGAATGGAAAGGTAAGAATCCATATGTGCGATAAAGTTAATCTTTAGTTACACGTGTAAAGCGTTTACTCAATTTTCTGACGTACACTATACACAAATATCAAATCAACATATATACTTGTATCAACATATATACGCAAAAAATATATTTTAGAGAAAGAAAACTTGCTGAATAAAGTCATTTGTGCAGTTAAATGAAGTTTGATATAGTTTAATCAAGAAAAAAATTGAAATAAAAAGTTGAAATTCTTATAAGAAGATTATATATTCTTATGAGTACCTATATAAATGTATATCAGTGTTAATTTGACGCTTTTTTTCTATGTATGCGACACTATTAAGGCGCATGATAGATTGACAGTTTAATTATATCTTTGACAAAATTTCGGATTTTTTTTAAATCGGAGTTTGTCGTAGCGAGAAGTCACAGTATATCGAGTCTCAAAGAAATATTTTAATTTACAAAAAGATATTTAAACAAATTATTTTAATATCTAATATTATCTCATTTTTATGTTATTTGTTATAATTCTATTTTAACATGACTGCCAAAGATGTTAGCAGTTTAACATAATTATATTATTAGTGCGCTTCACGATTTTTTATGTCAAGTCAGAAATTGCTTACGGCCAACATCATAGAATGTGCATGATTTTTAAAACTCAGAATAATTCGATTGTAGAGATTAATCAAGCGTTTTTCTTAAGAACGAACCGGCGAAACAAAAGCTCCGACCGACATCTTCGCACCCACCATTCTACGTAATTCTGCTCTTACGGGTTTCATTGTTGATATTCCCGAGGGCTCATTCATGCGCGCTGCCGAGTCTTTTGAGCTTTTCCAAATGATTCACGGATAATTCCCGTTGCGCTTCTTCTCATTCGCTTCATTTCTATCCATTAGACTTTTTGCATCTCCAACCTACTTCTCGTTTCCCGGAGAGAATCGTTGTCTTCGAAAAAGCTCTTTACAGTTCAAATATCGATGGGTTACTCTTGGGTTCACTTGGGGTTGATCGATAGTCTGCATATTTAATATTTGCCGCGTTATCGGCTTTCTAATTTATTTAGTGTAATGTCTTTTGAATGAAAGTATATCAGCTAGTCTATTTTCCTTTAATTTAACTTAATAATATATTGATGCGGACTCGCATAAAAGTTGTAGATGGAAAAAGAGTGTTTCTCGAGCCAATGGTTGATCCTATCAAGTGCCAATAAATTGACACTGCCAATATCTGACAATTAAATCAGAATAAAAAACCGACCTTTATTGATCATCGAATTACATAGATCAGGCTAAATCACGAGCGCGCATAGAAGCACGAATATAATTCGACGAAGTAATAAGTTGTGCAATTAGGCCACTCCGGATCGCAGCTTAATTACATTTATCCTGCCGAAAGCCGGTCATACGAGAGCGCGGCGGATAATGGAAACCCCGCCGCGCAGCCGGCGTCGGCTACGAAACCAGGAAGCTTCGGCACTTAATGAGATTAAATTCGCTCCCGTGCCTCGAAAAAGGAAGCGGAAGTAGGAAGCAAGGCCGCAAAAAAAAAAAAATTAGACCGCGAATTGCGGGCTAAATTGTATGTTGTCCAGTGATACAAGTCAAGCGGTAGATTTTTTAAAACTTTACGAGCTAATGACCCGCAATTTTGAAAATTTTTAAAAAGGTCAAAACATTTTCGCGTACACACAGCATAATTATAAACGTTTAAATGTAACACGTTGTGAAGATTTTGAAAAACATACCTAATATTATATCTAATATCATAAACATACCTCCCAGAGCTTTTTCGACTTTTTTTCTAGTTTTGCATTTATTTTTTTATGTAAAACTGAAAATTTCTGCGATAAAGAGTGAATTAGATGACATAGAAATAACTTTTTGATCGCCGTTCTGACATAAATCGGCACGGATAGAATAAATAGTGATACAAATTGACCGCAAAAAAGTCACGGTTTATCATGTTCGATTTCACTCAAATAAAGAGCAATTGGCATTTTAATAATAAAATAAAAGAGATGGCTGAAAGGAGAGGGAAGGCTAAGAAAGTGGCTGGTCAACAAGATCTTTCTTTACTTTCTCAATAATAATGAGTTAAGGAGGAAAAGATACAAAGACCACTATTTTCAGGACATAAAAATATATATTGATAATATCTATTACGAACAGATGCTTCGTAATGGATCAATAAGCCATTTTGACTTCGCAAATACTTTTATAAACAATGCACGACTCGTAAACAGAAAGACAAAGTAGCGAAAGAAATTTAAAGTCTGAAGGAGCTATATTTAAAAAAAGAAACATAAATTTTTAGAATTTATATACAGAATTGTATGTTTATGAAGATGTTTTTGCCATAAATTTTTATTTCCTTTGAAAACAATACTTCTTGTGTAAAAATTTTTATCTTATTTGTTTGCTTAATTTTCAAAGAACTCTTTGAAAAAATTACTTAAATTATTTTCTTTGATATCTTTGCAGACAAAGATCCATATCCGATAGACGCATTACCGACGTGCAACCATGCGCTTAATCTCTGTCTACGTGGGAAACCTTGCAGTCAGATCTTCAAGGATTTCAAAACTAACTGCAAGATTCAAGAAGGCCAGTGCAAAATGGAGAATCGGTGAGCAAAAGCTAACAGTTTTATATTTATCTGTTTTTTTTTTAATTAAATTATTTCGCAGTTCTGTATCCTCGTTACATCGTAATATTGTAGAGGTAAAGCGGAACCAGATGCATTTGAATCGAAAAACTAAATTTGCAATAAAATGACACAAATGTTTGCTTTGAAATGGCGAGATGCGTGATAGAAGATTTAATTGAAAGACTCGATAAAATGAGCTATATTTATCTTCTTTTATACATCTTCCGTGTATCAATCCATAATATATCAATATCGTTACTTTGTGATATTACGTATTTATTTAACATAAAAGTTTACACGCTTTTTAAACAAATATAAACGGAGAAATTTTATTTTATGCTATTGCAGCAAAATTTTATTAAAAAATTATTTTTTCATGAGAGAGAATTGAAAAATTGGATGATTATAGAACAAATTTATTTTATTATGAACATAACGCATGACAGGACCATGTGGCATTAAAAGGTAGCGTCATAATGAATAAAAATGGTATCATTTATAATTTTTTAAAAGGAATTTGTTGGCATCAATTTCGACATGCAGGAGATTTTTGCTATTTGTGTTGTACGACTAAAATTTGATACTGCACACAAAATTTTCATTTTAATTATCTCAAATATTATGTCTGCGAAGCTATCTCTATTAGTTTAATCCCGTTATCCTGTGTAGATTTCCGTTTTAAAATCCATGCAAGAGAGAGAAAATTAGTTGTACTCAAGTTAGTTAAAGTAACTCGTCGCGGAAATTAGTTGCATCACCAGCGATAAATAATCCGAAGGAACGAAGGGCAGCTCGGATGGAGTATTCGCGAAGACAAACGGTACGCCGATGGACGCGCGGTTAATTAATTGTTTGCATGTAATTAACTCGTAGGGAACAAAGCAGGGGAATTGTCGCGCGCGGGTCGCGCATCGACGGTAAATTACATTTTCCCACCGTAGTTTTAAAAGTTGCGCGCCTCGCGCCGCGCCGCATCTCTATCTCGTTTTATTTTGCCGCGGAATTTCCGCGGCCACTTTGTCCCGATCCCATTAAACCCCGAGATACGAGCCTCTCTAGTCTAGTATCGTAACTCCGCCGAGTTAACGCTGGGCGCCGGAGTCTGCTAAACTTTCGAGATCGGCCGCGATGTATCCAAGAGCGTATCTAAAGTTGCGATCTACCCAAGCGTAGACAGTTTATCGGGTTGTCACTTTTCTACGTAATATAAAATTTTTTTAATGCTTTATTTATCGAAGAAAAATCAAGGAAGTATAGAATACTTTCCATATCGATAAGATTCCCTGATCAGAAATTAATATAAAAATTAATATCTCTTTTGTAAAAAAAAACTTTGAGAAAAAGAGATACATACATATATAAGTATATTATATAACAAAATTAGTTACGAATATATTTAATATTAAAAATTAAAACATTTTTAAGTAAATTAGATTTCCATATATAGAATATATAGAACGTATATATGTATTATGTAAGGAATAAAATCTTATTTTTAATTTTAAACTGTATTTTATTGAGGTTGAATTTGAAATAATAAGCAGGTTTGGATGTGCTGCTTTAAAACTTGCGGCGAGTACTGTGAAGAGCGCGAAAGATGGAAGCAATATATCACTCGGCATTTGCCAAATGACAGTCGACTCTCCGTTTCCGTCGTAAAGTCATTAACGGGCACGCACGCAGTTTTTAATTACGATAGTTTTCCAGTTAGTTAGTCAGAAATTTATGAGTGATCTTTCGCAACGCTTAATGAGCTCATATTTCTTTTATGATCTTTATCTTTATCTAATTCACGTCCGTGAAACCATCATTATCTTTATCACATTTTTTAATTTCATTAAGATTTTGAGCGAATAAATGGTTTATTAGCAATTTTTTTACATGCATTATTGATACAGTAACAATGTTGTATAATAACAATTAATGAAATCATGATTAAAATAAACCGCATGTATGGGAAGATCAGCTTTAGTGAATTTTCCGTGCATTCTAGCTCATTGAAAAACAAGTTGAAATTTATATCATTTTTTGATTCTTGTTAATGGAATCACATGTTGTTCTCTTCTTCGCGAAACATCAATATTCTAATCGCCATTAACGACGCGTGCAAATTAGTTCATTAATCGTGTAAAGAGGCAACACGGATGTCGTGAGCGTTAAAATCACCGGATCCGAGGGTATTGTGATGTGAAAAAACATTGGACTACATTGGTTGGAAGTAATCGGCGGCCTTGTTGCACCTGCATGCAAAGCCACATAATTTTCTTCGTGGAAACGAATTAGCTCGCTGCATTGCCACCTCGTTCTCTTCACTTTATAATTCTTAAACCGAAAGAAGGAAAACCTTGTATAGATTAGCTCAATCGATTCTGTTTCGCAGAAGATACATAAGATAATGAAATTTTGATGTAAAGCAGGAACAACATTTCAGAAAAGTATTAAAGACGATAAAGTAGATTTGATAAATATGTTTTTTTTTTGAAAATAGATAATTATTTACGGGATATAACTTAACGAAAAAAACCGTTTTTATCCTTGTATTTTTAGCGTCAGATGTAATCTGATTCTCGTCTTATGTTGATATCAATATTAATTATTATAATAAATATATATACATGTGTGTGTGTGTGTGTAATCTTTAATTAGTTTATATTATTATACGAATAATTCATTATTCATGTCGCATATATTGTCAAAAATAATTTATTGCATTCGAAGTCGATTCTCTTAAGATTCGAAAAAGAAAAATATTTGCTCTGTTATTATTTTCTTTTATAGTATTTTAATTTTCAATATACAATATCTCTGTTAACGCGAGACTATACATTATATTAAAAGTAAAATTTAATATAAGTTATGTAATTTAAAAAAGAGTTTTGTCAGCACCGATAAATCTTTATTTAAATTTCTCACAGTTTAAGTTTTTTAAATTTAAATATTACTTTAATTTAAAATTACTTTAAAAAATAATCTTTCTCTACTTAGGCTATTAATATTTATATACAGATATGTATATAAAACACGCTGAAATTATATAAGTACTAAAAGCCTTATATATATCTTATACATATATAATTTATAATATGCAAATCAATTGATATTAACAATATTATTATCAATGGCAAATTTTGATTGTTACAGAAAAATTATTTAATTTTTCTTGAATAAAAATTCTTAATCAAGCAACTTAATTATTGCTTTATGCGATACGAAAAAATCTACAATATAAAACGTAAAATGCGTAATAAATTATTCTTTGAAAAAAGAAATATTTGGCGTGCATAGATTTTAAAAAGTATTACTTATTTCGTGACGATAATTTGATTATTACGGTACCTTTGTTGTCACATCGTATACTGCGTGACGTACCTGTTTACAAAAAAAAACCGCCGCGCGCCGCGCGCCGAAGTGTTTTCGAAAGTTGTCGCGCTACTATTCGTAGGGCCGAACATCAAACGAGCAGGTGCTGCTCCGTATTTCGTTGCATTATCTTTTGGTTGATCGTCATCTCGCGCGATTAATCAGTGATTAATCAGTTTTGATTGACGATTTGCAAGCGTGTCGGGACTCAGGGTGATAGCTATTGACCTCGTGTCAGTTCGTCAAGTTATTTACGCAAAGGCCGTCGCTTTAGCAAACGCGCGTTGAGGTATTAAGGTAAGGGCCAAAGCACAATATGACAGTCGTAGTCGTAGACGTAAGTAACGCACAAGCTTTGGCGTATCCTGATCTGTCAGGTCGGGAACTACGACCGTCGTATATTGCTACGTCATTTATGTGCTTTGGCCCTAAGGCCTGTTCTATACTGTAGTATACTTACCGTTGTCGTATATATCGGAACGCAACCGATGGTCCAATATGAGGTAAAATTGTTTTCGAAAATAATTCTCTCGTTGAACCACCGGCTGCGTTCCGACATACGACGTTTTGTAGAACAGACCTAACCTAAGGTCGCTGCACGACTGGCACGACTACAGTACCGCGAGCGATTAACGCGCGTCGACAATTTAAAACATCGCGTAAAGCTAATTAACTTCGTTTTCGCGAGTGAGTGTTGTGTAAGTGCCATGAAGGAGCAATAAAGGGACCTGAGAGGAGGAGGAGGCTGGGGAAGGCATCGGGCAACGGCGGAGCAACCCTAAGATTAGTAGTTTATTATTGGTCTGTTATTTATTATACAGATTTTTATTCAAAAGTTGTATAAAAATTTATATTTAAACAATTAACATTATATAATTTAAATCACAAATACGTGCAGCAATTATTTTTTAAAATAATTATTTTATTATTACTAATTATAATTAATTATTTTATTATAACTTGAATATATTTCTATTTTACAGATCAACGTTTACTATAACTCCGCTGCTGCGCATCGTACGGTAAATACTTTTTATTATAATTTTGAGACAATGGATTCGTGAAAATTATATTCTCTCTCGTGCAAATAAGATATATGAAACAAGGAATGTATCAAAAAATTAATTGAAAACATTAAAACTTTTTTCTTAACTTAGGTTATTGTTAAATATTAAAAAATTAAAAATATGAGATAAAAATACAATATAGATAAATATAATACATTCATTGTCTTGGAATACACATACTAATATAGACTAATATTTTAATAAATATTTAATTCTACGATGTATGTAAGTTCGATTTATTTTCGATTTATGACAAAGTAATTCTGGTAAAAAAGTTATTCTTAAATCTAGTAAATATATTATAATTCTTCATATCTTTTGCCAAGCACTTTATATATGTATATATAGGCGCGGTTTCCAAAATATACAGTTGAGAACACTACAAAAACATTAATTTTTATGATATCAAATTTAGTATAGTTAATAACAATCTCTGAATTTATTACATAAATTAATATAAAAAAAATGGAACAGATAGAGATGTAAAATAAATGTATAATAGGTAAAATATATTTTTGGAATATAAAGCTTTTGTCTAAATCTGTTTTGGTCATATTTCATGATCGATGAAAATTGGAACAAGATGTCTAGGTAGTCCTTTTTTCTTTCTACGTGTCCTTGCTATATCCATATGTAAAAAAAGTAAATGAATATCCGTAAAATATGTAATAATATTTTACACACACACACACACACATTATATGTGTATGTAATATTGTTTGCATGGGTAATACTGAAATGCACATCGTATATAATTAAGTCAACAAAGTTGCATTATTTCACTCGTATTTCTTGCCTTAAACAATATTTGTTTTTTTTTCTTGCTATATGCATGAGATGAAGTCGCATAGCAAGCGTAACCGGCCGCGGTTTTTACGGCGAACATTAATTAAATTAACGGGATCATTAATTGTGGCCTCTCGGGTTGCTCGAAGATCTTGTATCTCCGTAAATTCGTGCGAACTGCCCAAAGGACGACTTTGCGGCGAACTTTGCATCTTTATGAAGTGATTATATGCAAGAAGTACGTATGTACATCTCACATCAGTTGTGCTTTTGCAAAACACTATAATGTTTTGCAAAAGCACAACTGTGAGGCCTTATTCATTATTTACTTATAACATTAAAAGCCAATTTTTAAAGTACAAGTTTTTATATATAATGCAGCGCATGTAGAAGACCTATTGCTAACGTACATTTAAAAAATTATAGCAAGAATAGTTTCACAGGCAGAGAAACTAGAATACAGCAGACTAATATTTAATAAATGTCGGGGCGATAGTTTAACTGGCGACGCTACAAAATAATATCGCGTTTTTTTTACGAGTCGCGTCACGGACATGAACTCTGCAAATTCCGAAGAAATCCGTAAAGTTCCTAAAACCTCGTCCTCCTGCCTCTCTTTGCTGCGATAGTGTTCTCCTTATCCGTAATAACATTGAAATTCAATCCCACGTTGCTCCCGATAAAAGTAAACTTCGCCGATGAAGTTCCCCGATCATCGGTCTTTATCCCTGTTCCCATTTTCCTTTAATCTGCGATACCGAGATCGTGCAAGATGGTGGATTCTCGCCGATCGATATCGTTCGTTATCGTCTTTCTGTATTTTTCAGGGGGATCTCAACCGGGTTATTCAACTCTCGCTACGAGGGCATTGATAATTAAACTGGTGGGATCAAATAAACATTATTGGCTTCCTTAACGTAGGAGACAGTATTTAATAATCCGCGTCAAGCACATTAATTCGAGCAATATCCAAAAGAAAGAAAAAGAAGATTATTACACTATGTCTTTATAAGATAAGACATCACCGATTTTAATAATATCCTCGGACTTAAGGAACAAGTACATAACAAAGCAACTATTAATTAATTAACTTAATTAGTAATAAGTATTATCTATTGTGCTTCCCACTTGTTAAGTATTATTCGTGATGCAGCAGTTAGGTTTCTCGCGTAAGTCGGCTTATTGTATTCTCGCGTACCTCCGTTTTTGGATTATAAGAAAATACATATCTCTCTCCCTCTCTCTCTCTCTCTCTCTCTCTCTCTCTCTTTCTCTCTCCCTCTCTCTCCCTCTCTTTCTCTCTCTTTCCCTCTCTCTCTCTCTCTCTCTCTCTCTCTCTCCCTTCCTCTCTCTGTCTCTCCATAAATTAAATTAATTTATCGACAAATTCGTACTTCTTTTCTCATCAACCTTCCTCATGCATCTTCTTCCACGACATTCTTGTCATTGCCGATGACATAACACCGAAAATCTTCGAGATTGTGGAAAAGAAAAAAAATGGGAAAGAAGACTACCCTCGTTCGCTTATTGCATTCAGCGGCTCAATTAGCAGAATTGAGAACTTGTCGATTGGCGGAGAATGTAACGAATCCAATATCGAAGCGCCAACCCCTGCAAACGTGGAAAATCCTTCCTCCTGTTCTTTTCTTTGACGTGTCAATAAGCTTTTATGCCACTTCTGTCGCACAAGTTGCTCTCGAGAAAACGTCGCAGGCTCATCGTCGATGTCTAAAGAAAGGCAATACTGCTCTTCGTTTAATTGACATCGACTACAATGATGCGATTAATTATTGTATCATTGCATTATATTAAGCAAATACAATTTATTTTGAAAATATCGCGTTATTTTTCAGTTATAAATTCCTTCGCAAAGGAATTTTGAAATTCATGTTGCTGTGGAGAAAAGTTTATTATAAATAATCATTTTCTAATTTTTCTTTGTTAGAGACGATTGTTAGATTGCCTTACACCTAAATCACAAATTAACTTAACTTAAAGTATTGCAAAAATTGATACCTCCATACTGCGATATTTATTACATTCTCCAATTTGAAATTATGTAAAATTAACATAAAACAAAATAATTCTGAAGAATAATTGAAAACAGAAAAAAACATTTTTTTTAAATTAAAATATATTTACTGTTACAATTAATAATTATTAGTTAATTACTTGCAATTGTACTCGGGTATTGTGATAATAATAATTTGCTAGTCTGAATTGAGTTTGAAATCAAAATTTGAAATTACAAATGTCGGATTATAGGGGTTCTGTATCGATATCCCATTGTTCGCATTAGCATTTAAAATATCAAGCTATACGTATGCTACCCATATGCTGCAGTCGGCACTTCATACGAAAACGTGAGCCGTGTATTAAATTCGATATTAGCATACTATCGAATAGGTATTCATATTGCATGCTATTTAAAATTGAAATAATATATCACATTTGATGCGCACAAGTTTATATAAATATTATTATTATTGTAAGACGCGCACACCAGTAAAAGTCATAAAATCTCATATTGACAGTATCACTTGAAACTTTATCGCATCGAAATTATGTTGTTTTGTTTTCTTGCCATTTGCTCAATTTACAAAAACATGTTTATTAACCTTCTATATACGTTTCAATTAGTTACAATTAGTTCCCTAAATATTTGATGATATTAATTTGTTCGCTCAATTTTGCCAAGTTTAATTTGCGAAAATTGAATAGGACAATGCCGCAGACAAATCTGAAAATGATAGCGTCGACGATAAAGTCAAATTATCTCACGTAATCGACGAAGAGAGTACCCTCGTGAAACTGAACGAAATGACGTTCGCATTACAGATTAGCGAAATTGATATTAATTAGGACGATGAGTTGCGTAGAAGGTGAAGGGTGCCTTACGCTACAGGAAGGGCAGAGGGAGATTTGAAGTCGGAGGCACTATCGTGTGGTTTAACTACCCACTTACGTGTTGCTGGAAACTTTGGATCCCGCGGGCGCGCACCGTGCGGATTTTCCGCACTGCCATCTCTCCCTCATCTTCCCTTCTACCCACATCCAGCGCGAGTATCGTTAAAGGGTGCAGCCTGGTGTTTCGAGGGCCGGAAGAAAGAGGATCCTTAAGCAGGGAGGAAATTGTCTTTCCTCCTCGAGGGCGGAAATTTTCTTGCCGCGCGCGCGTCGAGTTTCTTGCGTGAACGAAACGTAGCGAGGGTAAGGAGGATATACTGCGTCGTCGGATGCATCGCCGGATGCGTTGGGGTTTGCGTCATAGATTAATCTTGGGTTAATAATTAAAACGACAAAATTTACGACGAGCAGCGGCAGTTGACAGGAAAAATAATACTCTTAATCTCTTATAGTTCTATTCTTTTCTCACTCACATTGCCGCGTACGTTATATTTATTGCGCATAATATTATTTTGTGCATTCCCGAAAATGAAAGCAATTCCATCTTGTCACAAACATATTATATGCCTTATTATTGTTATTATTATATATAATATAATTTTATTTCATTCGGTGAGCAAAAATGAATAGTGCGCTGATTTCCGTGAAGGTTGAAAATAGCCCCTTACAAGATTGTTACAAAGTGTTGTGTCATTCGTCGGAGGCCCGATTGGCCCGACAGTGCAGAATTTCCTTTCGCCCTGGCGAGTTATTCATTTTTCAAGCGGCAATACACCATCTTTCTCCCTGACGAGTGAATCGTCTTGAAGACGAAGCCGGGGAGAGTGTGCTTTCTAAAAAGCTGACGCTTTTCCGCTCCTTTCGACCGCTTGACGAAGACAAACCTTCCTCGTCGGCGCGTTTCGGCTGCCTACGAATAGGACGCGAAGGAATATCCACTCACGTAGAAGAAAAGAGGAGAATACAACGCACGTTTTTTTTTTCGCTGGAGCAATATGACTCTCTTAGGAAGAAAGCTTAACATTTTCTTTATTGAATAATTTTTGTGCGCGTATTGTAACTTGATCTAACAATAAAATATATCAACTCAAATTTGCCGAATAAAACTAACAATAAGACACAACAATGGAATCGATCGTAAGACTTTTATACGTTATTTATATTACAGTTGTAATAATCTTTTACATATCGATTAATACTTTTTTAATTTTTCTTTTGAAAAATTTAATATTTATTTACATAAATAATCATCTATAATCTTGTATTTTATATACGTTTGTCTGGATACATTAGTCACTCACAATATCAAATAATATCCGCTGCAAAACACAAATAGTATATTAAATTAAACTGACATAAAGTATCCCATTATGTAATATATTGTAGCAGCATATTGTAAAATTGCAAAGTACATTCTTTTCCATCGTGAAATACACCGAGGCTAGTACATTATACATGTGAAATAAAATATAAATGTACCTACCACGAAGTTTCACGTATCTTGCACAGGGAATTAAAAACGAGCAAAATTTTTAAAAATGGTTTAAACAAGAATAATCTGTAAATTTGTAAGCTGTAATTTTAAATTCGCCATAGATTCTCTGCTGACCTGATTAATTTCTAATCAGTTGATTATTCTTTTATAGACAATACATAATAGGCTATTCCAAAATTTTTTATCTTTCCTTTCTTTTTCTAATTCTAATCTAATTTCATTTTATCATATAATTAATATTTAAAATCGTAGCAACAAATTTCTCGTCGTCACGCGATGCTATAACGTTACTTAAAAATTTTATTCGCATTTTTACGTATTGCGGGGCTGTTATTTATAAAAAGAAACACGTGCGATATTTCGTGATTACCTTCGGCTAAATTAGATCCGTGAATTTCGTCACGTTAGGCGCGGCGAGGGCGGACGTGAGCGTGACGGAACGCATCTCTCGTCGAAAATATTTACGACGCGAAATGGCCGAGCTGTGTAGCGCGTTAATTAGGGCTGCCACGGAGTTCCCAAGGGATCGGAAAGCGAAGATAATTACGGACGTGTCGGCGAGACTGTCGGTCCCTGACGAAGGAACTGACGTTCGAAACGAATGGATTGCATCGACCGGCACGTCACGGACCGGCGTCCTAGCTCGTGCCGATCTCTCAAAAACGCGGAGCTGGCTGCATCCGGTGACGAATTATCCGTGAAAATTAGCGAGTAAACTAAGTAGTGCAGGCGAATAAAGTGAATTATTCAAGCGAAAGTTATTGAACAAAGTTTTAACGTTATCCTCTAAATGGAACGGCATATCCCATCTAAAATTTCTATTTTTTTATTGCATAGCAATTATTTTGTATTTTATTAATAAATATTTAGAGTTCGCGTCATGTCAAGAATATCTCACATAAAATTAATTGGAATAAATAGGACTTTTTATTTTAAAAAGCTTTTTAGTCCTCTCTCTCATTTAGTAATCGTGCGGCCATTAAAAAATCATGTGTATATGCATTCATGTACATGTTCTTTCAAGTGGAGGAAACTGCAAATTATTAATTTCTCTGACACTTTTACCTGAACAAAACCGCAGTAGCGCGGTCATGATATTAAATAATTCTTAGAACGAAGCTCGGTTGCAGAACGAAAGTCAGATAAATGTAATGAGCATCCTGTCATCCTCGTCGCAAACGGTTGCAATCAATATCGAAGAAGCCCGTCTCGCTCGATTTAAATTAAATGTCAACAGCCCTCGCCGATTCCCCAACTTTGTTCGATCGGCAAGTCGTCGCGTACGTCTGTTTTTCGTCGAGGGGGGCGAGTACAACTTGGTCGATCTTGACTATATGAGAACTTATTCTCCTCTCTGACCGTTAATTAAAAATTTCCCGTCTTCTTCATGCGCAATGGTGACATTGATGAACCGAGCGACGATCTCTTGGATTTCTAGTTCCTCAAAAATTTGTAAATTGTTTAATATTATCTGAGAAAATTGAGATGCTCAATTTCCGTGGAAAAACAAAAAGTATTAGTCAGTATTTTAGTATATTTATTTAATATAAAATTTAAAAATTAGACAAGTATTACAATATATGTATGTATTTGTACACATGTCAATTGTAGCTACAATGTACTTGACGTGGCCCATGCATGGTATCTCCTTGGAATCACTTTTGAGAGTAATTCTACATGTACAAAGAACTTGAAGAAACACTTGTACTCCCGCCAAACCTTTTATTTATTCCCTATCGTAGTGTTGCCACTTTGAGGGAAATTTAGAGGCAAAAATATATATATTTCACCATCGAACTCCGCCTTCTCGAGGCCACTTCCGTCGATCCCTGCGGGAATACGCGGCTTTGAAGAAATTACTTTGATCCGCGGCATGAACTTTTATGCACAAAGTCCCTCACTTTACACTCCTCTATCTCTCTTCGACTTGATGATAGAGAGAATGCGAAGGGAGAAGGAGAGGGAGCGAAGG
The DNA here is from genome assembly GCA_030770225.1 of Temnothorax unifasciatus. Classification (NCBI taxonomy): domain Eukaryota; kingdom Metazoa; phylum Arthropoda; class Insecta; order Hymenoptera; family Formicidae; genus Temnothorax; species Temnothorax unifasciatus. Next base: position 11,147 of record JASTWK010001025.1, on the reverse strand, counting down.
GATTGCACCGACAATTTCACACCGACGGAACGGGAGCGTGGCGGCACGATCCGATGGGTTACCACTTGGGAATTGAAGCGCCGACTCCCATCACTTCCGGCCAAGTCGGATGTCGTTAATCGTTTATCAAACACCACGGTAGGAGATATACATATAATCAAATTGAAGGACGGCCCAACAAACAACAAACATACAAACTACATCAATGAAAGAGTAATATTTTAATTTTAATTTGTAGCCAATACAGGTGTAGCGTACGGATGTAAATGCGATAAATTGATCTTTATTGATTGTTTTTTAACTATTAAAATAATTTATTTTAATTGTATTTTCTATGTAATATATACTCCTTAAAATTGATTTCAACTTTTATTAGATCTTTTTCAGTTGATATTAATCCTGCATGAAAGATTACCCTCGAATTAAAATTTATTATAAATTAAAGTTACTTATTAACAGATCAATTTAACAGAATTTATTTATTTATTTTGAGTAATATTTTATTAAAGTTTTAGAAATTGGTTAGATTTGATATAATGATAACTCATACAATCAAGAACCATAAATAATCTAATGGCAATCTCGAAACAAACTTTGTGCACATAAAAAGTAACTTTTTCAAGTCACATATATTCATTTAACGACTCCGCAACTGTGCAATAGTCAGAAAGCATCTTTAAAATTCTTGTTGCCTGTTTTCATCTCGCGGAATGCATGCAAAGCGCGACCGTGATGAAAATGTAAGGACGACATTATGTCCTCGGAGATCGCGCTCGCCATCTTGACGCATCAAGAGGGAAATAATTTCATTATCATAAGTGGTCTGGGATTTTCAAAGCTACGTGTTAAATGCATGCGCGCGTGCACGAATCTTGAGTTACTAATCTGCGTGCTGACTGCATTAGCGTTTACAGTTTAGCAAGTCCGGATAGAGAATTTCGGAGTAGCAAGTAGTGAAGAGAATCCCTACTACTGAAGAGCTGATTTCCTTCACTCTATGTCTCTTGCGAAACTGTTTTAGATTAATTAAACGTTAAGAGGGTCTTTTTCAATGTTGACGGTAATGTCATCTAACGTTTATTACGATATAGTTCTATATACATTCATATAGATTTCTTAAACTATAGTATAATACTGCAGTATTAAGTATATTTTGGAACTGTTTTAAAAACTTTGCGCTTCGTTCAGAAATTACTTTACTGTATAATTGCATAATCGCTCGTTGAAGTCGCAGTATTTCACGTTTCCGAAAGAAACCTAATACAAAATTTATCGACAAGCCGCCGTTGAATCCCGCCGTCTTTATTTCCCTGTCGCGAGGAGGTCGCATCCGTCGAAGATTTATCTCAGTCGACGCGACGCTTTGGGGAGGATTGTTCGCGGTGCTGGGGATGAGGCCGCGAGATTTCACCCTCCCCTTGCCCTCCCCTTCGCCATTTCCGAGCGAGATCACCGAACACTGATCGCCGATTGTTTCAATCGACTTTAACCACCCCGGAGTGCACCTTTCCATTGCAATGCACCTCCGCCGCGCCGCCGCGCCATGGTTCGACTGCTGTTTAGCGGAGATACGAGCTCCCGGAGTCGTCTCGGGAAGCGCGAGAAAAGCCGGTCGACCGGATTTCCATACGTAGAAAGAGTCTTCGATACATTTCCGAGGTGGAGTTTATTGAAATCCGCGCTTACGCGTGTAGCGAAACGTTTCTCCGGCGGGGAACCTATTCTTCGCTAACTCTACTCACTACGCTTTTGTTAGCCTTTAGATACAGTTACGATGTAGCTATTTATATTATATTTTTGGAGAATTATTATATTTTATATTCTTCGAGAAAAGAAAGAAAGAAGGATTGTTTTAGAAAAAATTTAAATATATTATTTTGTTGATATGTATATTAAGCAATAATAGATTGTTATTATCGTACGACAAAGCGCATTTCAAGATTGAAGTATTCGAGCCAATTTACAATACTATTTCGAATGTTAATATTAATTGGTATCGATAGACGTAACAAGAGGATGCGTCGAGCGCGTTTCATATTTATAAAAGAGTTAATATTTATCCGCCCCCGGGTGGGTAACTTTTTGCTTGTCCATCTTCCACTCGGGTTTCCATTTCCATCCAGCGACTCCCCGAGTTTACCTTGATTTTCGTTCTTGAGTTTGACGCCGTTTCTCGCCGTCGGAATAGCTTCACAGAAAAGACATTGCCTCTTATGTCTCTCCGATACCTGTGATGTGTAACCACTTTGTGGAGGGCCTTGCAATATTCCTTCATTGCGCAGCAAAATATAGTGAGTGTACAAAGTGGGTATGTCGCACAAAATGTAGCGTTACTTAACATTATAGCAAGAAGAATTGCAATTTTTAACATTTTGCTAAATGTCTGCTAAATTTTAATCAAGTGGCCACTTAAAAATATAAATTATATAAAATCTCTTTACTCGGAATTAACGAAAGATAAAATTTGTTGCATTTAGGCTGTGGTCCACTTAATTGATCCTACAAATGCTTCGAAGCGTTTTTCTTCTCCTTTTTTGAAAGAAAGGAGAAGAGGAATGCTTCGAAGCATTTGTGGCGTCAAGTAGACCGCAGCCTTAGATTGCCAAAAAGCTGACGCAGACTCTAACGAAGAAAGCATCTTTCCCGGTTATAGTTTCTCTTTTAGTTTTTCATCATATTTTCGGATGTTTCGCTCAATTGAGATATATTTCAATAGTCGTTCCGCTGGAAATATTCGATCGTCGAGCAGTCACATATTTCTCAGTTTATGACAAACGCGTCGCGTCGTCATAACGATCCTGTGCGTGGCGCGCGTACAGTTCGATAATTACGTTATCCCACTGATTGCTTTCCAATAACACATTTATCCGGCCCGGTGCGTCCTCTGTGGTTATGAAGCGTGTCAGTTTTCGGAGGCGCGCCGCTTTGTCGCCGCTCCGGAACGCATGAATCATTTCGATGACCACACGCATCCCATTGCGCTTCTTGCTCGTCTCGTTAAGCGTCGCAGTTGCAAGTGCAACTGCCTAACCGAGTGTTAAATTCGTTCTGCTTCTGGAACCGATGACGACTATTTTGCCTGCGGCTCCGTTATATCTTGATTTCGCACAAATTCGAGACATAATTCTTTTTGTAAGAGAGAAAAAGATAGTATAGGAACGTCAAATTTTCAATTTTTATCATGTATACAAGAAATTCGTATTTTATCTTAAGGAAAATCTTAACCGCAATCTTTTTCGTTAAGATTTGTCTACTTGTCTACATATTTACGAAAAGAAATGCTTTGGTAATTTTATAGGAATATTCGCAGTTCCGCTTTTAGATGCAAATACTATGAGTTTACATTGTTAGAGGATGAAATAGATAGGAAAGAAGTAAAAGGACTATCGAAAGAGATAGAAAAAGAACCTCACTGAAGTAGTGAATGGGAAGTCCTTTTTGGGCTGCGAAGAGCTATAGTCCTCTAGAGATGTACGTGCAGCTAGACGGATGTTCGGATAAGTACATGTATCTACGAGCGACGAGAAGGAGATGGATCGCTGCCGGGAGAAATACAGCCTATCACAGAGCGAGAAACAAAAGCATAATGGATAACTATTCCCGCGACGATCTCACGCGATTAAACACCTCCGCTGTTTACGCGATCAAACATTAAGATTCCAAACAAATCACCAGAAATAAAACGTAGGTAATTTGACAGTTTAAAATAAACGCGCGTGCTTTTCACGAATATATCGAATTATTTTATCAAAGTTGTTATCTTAAAAATATTATTTGGAAAATAGAATATCTTTAATTGTTAAAGTAATTTGAACGTGGTATTATTACAGACAACATTTTTTATCACAAAATGAAAAAACGCAACTAGTAAATTGATATTTAAAGAAACTGATAAGAAGGAAAGTGAAATCTAGTCAATCTATAAATTGCGTCAAAATTTAGAACATTATAGCTCTATTTATAATTTTATATCCTATGTAATAAAAAAAATATTTAAAAGTTAAAATACAAATATACAGTATCCCAAATTTTACATGACAAGCGTTAATGGCAGACTCCCGAGATTATTCTGCGATGAAAATTCTAATACGAAGCCGAGGCTATAATAGTTTTTAATTGAGAATATTTATAAGTTGATTAATCAAATTATCTGAAACTCGCACGCTTAGGTACGGCACATTGCACAGTAATCAAAGTGCAAAAGTCACTCATTTATAATTCGTTTTATGTAACAGATTTGACAGCCGTGATATATCATGCCTGAGCACGTGAATTTTAGACAATTGATTAGCCAACTTTAAATACGTCATTTATTATAGCATCTGCATTTTCGGGGGAGGGGAGGTATTAGGATTTGTATCTCAAAATAACTACAAGAGTTTATTATTAACCATTGTCACGCGAGAGGTCTAGGTCTATTTAATGTAATAAAGTAATTTTATAGCGTGAAATGTGTGACATAAAATATCTGACGAAGTATTAACTTTTCTAATTATCTTACAACTAGACTAAAACTTTTATACGTAGAATAAAGAAGAATCAATTTACGCTAAAAAATATATATAATTCTATTTTTTTAATATAACCATAAAATTATAAATTAGAAAGTAAAATATTTTCCTATCAATTACAGAAATTATCATTTAAGGTTTAGGTTGGATCTTAGTCTAATAATAATATTCTATATAATAATAAATTATATTATAATAATAATATAATATTATGGAGTAATATTTTGTGCAGTAAATTTTTAGTAATTTAATAATGACGCTTAGCATCAAAAAGTTAAATTAATTACCAATTTAAATATGTGGATTTACCGTCTTAACAAATAACTGTGTTTTAAAGACCGAGTTTGGAAAAAGTACACAAATTTCACAGAATATTATTAATAGGCTATCAAGATCCAGCCCGGACTTTAAATATCAATTTCTCTAATTGATTGTATATTACATTGGTTCTGTTTTACTTATTATTGTAAGTATTTTCCTGTTTTCTTTCTTGATTCAGAAAAGAGCTATAATACAAGTCAGTTACTAAAATTACTCTGTATAATAGTAGGTATTAAAATATTTACAACATATAAAAATGGCATATAAAATTATAAACAGAGTTCTATTCTAAACTCTGATGCAAATTATAGATGATTGTTTGAAGCAAACAATCTATAAGTTAGTAACTGTATAATGCATGATGCGTTAGTAACTGTATAACGCATCATGCATTATACAGTTTTAATATTATATTATAGTACATATACTTGTATTATTTTTAAAAGATTTTACATTTCTAGATTTAAATCGTTGAGAAAAGATCGTAGTGTGGCATGTTTCCGAATGTCGCGACAGCATGGCATGGAAGAGGATGGAGAGGAGAGGCAGGAAGGATATCCTCTCCTCTCGTATCCTCCGTTTCGAGGATACCAAATTGCACCGTTCAGGTAATCATCACCCTATTGTAGCACGAGCTCGGAGATTAGAAGGCGGGCAGTTATCACCGGTGAGAAAAGGGATGGGGGGGCCGCCTGGAAGGACCGACGGGACAATTAGTGCGAATTGCACGTCTGATACAGTTTTCGCGTTAGTCTGATTGTTTTACCCTCGTCGAATTTTCGCCGACGGCTTTCTCCGCTGGTTAAACCGAATTTACGCTGGAAATTAGCACGCGCCGACGGGCCGGCTGCAAGGAAAAACTTTGGCGAGGAAAACGACAACGATTGTTTTCCCGACTGCTGACAAAAAAACAAAGAAAAAGGGAGCGAGCGTAGCTTCGTGTCGGTTTGAATAGCGTACGATACCATACGAAAAAAAGCTGTCGAAATAGCTGTTGTTTCAGTATATTTGTCATTCGGTGTGTATTATTTCGGTATCTATTAATTTAATATTAAGTAATAAAAGCTTTGATTTTTTGTATTATTATCTGAAATTTTTCCATGATTGCGATTAAAAATCGTTTCTATCAAATTTCATGCTTTCCCTACTCCACATACTTGAAATTTTATGATAAAATATGTTTTCTTTATCTTTGTTAATTTTTTAAAAGGTTTCTTTTTTGCAGCATACGTTTTAATTAGTTTGCTAATTTATAAATTTAAAATTATATTAAATTTGTATTAGAATATTTTAATAACTTATAATATTTGAGTGGTTAAACGGAAGTAATATTTAAATAATCGGAAGATTTGGAATTTGTTCAAATTTAGATGTATTTGTTACGTAATAAAATTTCTCAAGATGCAAATGTACTTTTATAAGATTTAGTTTATTCGTTGTGAATACATGACGATACGAAAGACTGTCGCGATCGCGTGCGTCGTTGAAAACCCTTAGCTCTTGCATTCATACTTCCTCAAGTTCGTTAGTCTAGACGAATGTTAATGAGTCGCGAGAAATTGACGCTTTTTTCGAGAATTTGAGTTCTTTTTTCCTCTCTTGCTTTTTAGTCAGACGGTCGTCGACCTTTGCAAACAATCAAATGCGTTGTCTGTCATATCTAATGGGTTCAACGAATCGTCTTCAACTCATATCAATTTTAGTCCTAGTGTATTTTGAGATATCCTAAAGTGTATATATATTTATTGCAGTAATATGACTATTTTCAGAAAGACAAATCTATATATGTGCAAATAAAATCGATAGAGAAAACTGGAAACTCGCTAAATATTGCTAATTCTCTTTTATATACTTTCATAACTTCTATTTTTGTTCAATTTGAATTTTCAGATACACGGTTTTGCTATTTAAGCTTTGAACAGATATTACATAAATATTTTATTGCGTCAATTTTGTGGGGTGTTAAAACTCTCTCGATTTTTTTCAACACACGTTGCAAATATTACGCTATTTAAATGGGAACCGACGCGACGCCCGGCGGGCATGGAATCGATGCCCGGCACAAAGGCAAAGGACACTCAAAAGAGTGTCTCGTTTCTAGTTTCGAACACGAACTGGCCACTCACATTAGAATCCGTCGCAAAATCGGAAGAGCGCGTTACGCGATATCCTCTCGCGCTATTGCACCGGAGGATATCGGAAGAAGGGTAATCGCGTGCATACGTATACACGCATTCTTCGTGCCTTCGCGTACGTATACACGCGACGGAGCAATTCTGCACGCGTTGTAAAATCGTTATTGCAGCCGTAAAGTTCCACACGGACAGATTGGCGCGGACGGATTACAAGTCCGATGTAACGGCCGTTGATTTGCGTGAATGGTACAATCGCGAGCGATGCGCGTGCAAAAGGAAGACTTGAAAAACGTTCGACGGGAATAGCTGCCATATGGATGGCTTCGAGCTGAATTAAGATGACATTTATTCGAATGTTTACTGCCTCGCGGTTAAGCAGGTTCGATATAATTTTTTAAAATTTCCTATTTTAGCATTATATTTTAATAATATTTTCTATTTTCTTGTATGTATCTATATATTGAGAGAAATCGTGGTCGAGGAAATATATATTGTAATATTTTCTTAAAACACATAGCAAAATTAGTACAATAAAATTTAGATATAAATGATGTATAATGTTGCGTAAGAGAGCTTACTCTTTTGCCGGCATTCAAATCGTTTATCAATTATATGATATAATTATCACTTTCGCGTCATATTATACATGCGATTCGTGAGTGTTTATGATAACTCTTGCTCCTATTGCAATTGCATTTATTCAGTGCATTGATATCCGCGTCAAGCGCGCCCCGACAGGATATAAATCGACGTAGAAATGAATCCGAACACGAAACATTCGCTATTGGAGCGATTATCAATCTGGCTATCGAATTGATTCGCAGCACGATAGATCGTTTAACCGTAATGACAGTAATAAGGTGTGGAGCGCTGCTCGGCTGACGATGTAATTTCATTGTAAACTCATCGGCTTTTACGAGCCACTCGTCACTCCCGGCATAAACTCGTCCGCGCAAAATTACATTTTCGCGATGTATTTAATATATTCATACACATATATCTGGGCGAGAGTTCGTGATGAAGGCCCCAAGTCAATTTTCCAAGAGTTCATGCGGTCGGTCGCGCAATATTTGACGCTTAGCTGCAAAATGCACTGCAGAACGGAATGAATGACATCGTTTTTAAACCTGTTACATCTTAAATTTTTTATTTTTTGTGAAAAAGGCAAAACAACACACAATAGAATCCATAATGGACGACACATTGGCTGTAGAACATTTAATTATTTGACCATATGCGAAATCAATTTTCTATCTCTATATAACAGTTATAAAATATTAATTATTTAAATTTTTAATATTGTTTATTTAATGAATTTTAATATTATTAAACTAAGAAAATTGTAAATTATACAAACTGTTATCTTTATTTCGCTAATTTGAAAAATTGTAAAATAAATTACAAAATTTTATAAATATTAGATTGCTGCGTTGGATTAGACAATTTTTATATTATTAACTTATTAGATATAAATATGAAAAACTTATAATTTTCAAAGTTTATGTCATTTAATAAGCAGCAATACATATTTTTAATCAACATAATTTACTAAAGTAAGCTATATGGAAGAATCTTATCGTAAGTTAACTGCGAAGAAGGGTTCTATGATTAACTCGATCAGATCGCGATTTACATTAGGTGCGTTACAGAAAATTCTTCTGCAATATTAACCATCGACCCGTGTAGCACATAATAATTGACGCGTAACTTTATCCGTCTACCGAGGAAAAAGTTCCCTAAAGGTTAATAGATATAATGACCCGTAAATTATGAAGTCAATTAATTATGCTTAACTACATTTTTATTTTATAAAGAGAAAGTTCTGATATACGATATGATATTTAGACGCTAAGAACATTTTTTAATAGCAAAAGAATTGTAATTACTTTTAATGACTAAACACTAAAACGTACTCCATATATTCCACTTGCATGGCATTTCTACTCATTAGACTTAATATAAATTTGATATAATACAAATTTATAATTTTAACATATAATTTTACGATTATCTGGAACATAAATTTCATTGTAAGTGTTTAATTAGAAAAGTGAATAATTATTGGACAATATTTTGGATGGACTTATAGTTACTTAGAATTATTATTTATTTATTATACACTATTTTTCTGATAAACGCATAAATGTAACAATGATAATAAATAAATCGTCAGTAAATAAATAAAAATAAAATCCGAAATTAAGCGACCCAACTGGCCAGTTCATATTTATTCTAACTCACAACGTTTCAACCATAATCTGGTCCTTCTCAAGTAAGATATTATAATTTAATACGCAACATTAGATTTAGACATCACGCGTCGCCAGACGTTGTATCCTAACTACATCGTGCGAACGCCAAGCTAAAAACGAATATGTCAGATATAAGTATGTCAAATATAATAGCGGGAAAAATGACAAAATTAAACCGTGAAAACTTACATGTTTGCTGCGTCAAAAGAATAAAATGTAAAAATTGTAAAAATTATAAAAATGTAAAGAAAAATTAAAGTAAACATTTTCTTCACTATCCGTACCGTGCCATAGTCAAAGTCACAATGTTAAGAAATGTCAAACACACTGACAAATAAATACATTAAGACGCCTTCCAAAAGTACCGTAAGACAAACCGAAATCAGAAACTAAATTGAGACGTGTTTTAAAAATACCACAAAACAAACCGAATTTGGAGATCTATTTTACACGGCCTCGATAACTCGATTATATATCGCTGGCAAATTCTCCATATCCTTCTGGAGGTTGAGCGTGCATTTGCATTTCTTGATAAAAAGACTTTGACTATCTCTCTTTTCTTGAAATGACTTTTTTATATAAAACTTTCGGATTAAGCCAATCGAAATCATGATTATAAGTAAGACGATGTTTAGTGACAACCGAATGATTATTGACGTGTTTTTTGATGTCGCTCTGATATTCTTTTATGCGTGTCTCTAAATGTCTTATAGTTTGTTCAATGTAACATGAATTGCAATTTGCACAGTCAATCTCATATACAAGCTCAGTCTGTTTGAAAGGCAGCAATTTGTCTTTCCCCTCCTTAATTATCTAATTTTTTCGGAACGGTAAGAAGTGTCTTAAATTTGGACACTTCTCATGGTACGATCAATAGCACTAAGGCCTCCAACATACAGCACAGTCATAAAATTGACAGGATCTTGACGCACACCAGTGTCTGCACTCGCATAAACCAAATTATTTCCTTTTTTTAACTCACCTTTTAGTCGGACATTAATATATTTATTGACAACATCAATCGGGAAACAGTTATTCAAAAGTATTTTTTTAACTGTTGAGACATTAGTAGAATGAAACCTAGTATTAGAAAGCAGAATAGCCCTATCCACAAGATTCCGCTTGATGTTAACTTATACTTGAAAGGGTTGTTCGAGAAATAATTAATATAACGTCCAGAAAACGTGGGTTTTCTGTACCAATTTGTTATTAATGAGTTCTTTTCTCGAGTCACCGTGGTGTTCAAAAATTTAATGTACCATTTGTTTCCATCTTGTAAGTGAATTTTAATCGTACGTGATAATTATTAAACGTCTCAAGTAGCTCATCGATTCTTGATCTTGAAACCACTGCAAAAATGTCATCAACTTATCTACAATAAGTGATATAGCAAACTCAACGATTGCAGACAGTGTGCTTCTAGGTCCTCCATAACAAAATCTGCGAGAATCGGGGAGAGGGGAGATTCCATCAGACTACCGAAAATCTGCTCATAAAATTGTCTGTTAAGGAGGTTCCGTCGCTATTAAAAAATGCAGCAGTTTTATGAAATTTTAATATGTTATTGTTCTGAAATACAAAATAGAATTATGTGAATTTTGGGGGAATTTTTCACACGTCCCGTTTTGAAAAAAATCTACTTTAAAAATTGTACTTTTAGCATAGGTTCTTAATGGGAAATGACATATTGCACACCTTCAGAATGAAATAAGTGGCAAGAAGAAATGCAAATAATAAGGAAAAAAAAATATGCACATGTAACTTAATAATTTACAAATAAATGAGTGAAAGAAAGGGGAAGGTTACCGCACATTTCGTAGAAAAATTAATTATTAAAGCATAAATTGCTTAATTTTTCGTTTTGCTAGACTGCCACGGTCGTGAGCAGCTTCACGCACTATACACGCGGCGACCAATCAGAGCAATCC
>JASTWK010001024.1:0-56399 GCA_030770225.1 Temnothorax unifasciatus | reverse complement strand
ACTTAAGTAAGATAGGGTAACTAACTATACATACCTTTTTTGTAGAGCATAAAATTACCTACAATAATGATTTGAACAACATTTATCGCCAAGTCAGTCGTTTAGCTTGTACACGCCGTCAAACTGTGAGACTTGGATTCCGAAAACCCTCAATTTCGTCGTTTTTTTTATGTTGCACCGATGATTTTTTTCCGTCATTTAAAATAGAATTAAAAATTTCCCAAAAATCACATTATCTGAGAACTACAAAGAAAACTTTTCATGGTGCAACCGATTTTTTAGACCATTTTTCTTTAATTTATAGCTATGTAAGCAAAAAATTTTGACTTTTTGGGATAGTCTTAGTTTTTCGCTGTTTTTAGGTCTTCAAATTCATTTGAGACAAATTTTATTATATGCATCTTATTGCAGACAAAAGCAATAAAAAAGGATTCTTGTATTTTTTTGTATGACAAACGGTGATTTTTTTATTGACGCACAAAATTAAGCGTTATCCGACCTGTGAGCAATATTGGATAACTTTACGCGTCAATAAAAAAATCAGCATTCGTCGTACGAAAAAAATATAAGGGTCCTTTTTTGTTGCAAATTTTGTCCATAACAAGATGCATATGATAAAATTTCTCTTAAATGAATTTTAAGGCCTGAAAACAGCGAAAAACTAAGACTATCCCAAAGAAGTCAAAATTTTTTGCTTACATAGCTACAATCTAAAGAAAAATGGTTTAAAAAATTGATTGCACCATGAAAAGTATTCTTTGTAGTTCTCAGATAATGTGTGATTTTTGGGGGATTTTTAATTCTATTTTAAATGACGGAAAAAAATCATCGGCGCAACATAAGAAAATGACGAAATCGAGGGTTTTCGAGATCCGAGTTTGGCTGGGTTCGGGGAGCGCGCTTTTAGCGCTATGAGCGTGCTCTGTCCTTGTTCGACTTTTAGTAAGTAACAGAGATAGAATGACGTTATCAGCACTAATAGCGTCTCCCCGAACGCACCTTTTGACGGCGCGTACAAGCTAAACGACTGACTTGACGATAAATGTTGTTCAAATCATTATTGTGGATAATTTTATGCTCTACAAAAAAGGTATGTACATATAGTTAGTTACCCTATCTTGCTTAGTTTTTGAGATATTTAAGAAAAAATATAAAAAATTGTGTTTTTTGTTGATAATATTGTTAATAACTTTTTATTCCCTGTTAATTTTGCAAAGCAAAATAAATCCTACTTATAATACCTCAAATCAAAGCGATTCATGGTGGTTGCAATATGGGAAAATTAATTGGAAAGTTAACCCCCTAAATTTGTCTAATGTGACTGGCCTATCATGTAAATATGTACAATATTACATGATTTATACCCAGTGAAAACAGTCTGTAGTAAAAATGATGTCAATATGACCATTTTGTTTAGTAAATACTAATTCATCGATTAATTATTATATCTATATATATGTGATTTGTAAGCATTTTTTATCCCAAATGACAGATAATATACCTTGTACGAAAAAAAAGGATGAAACACACTTGAATAACGCTAATGTGCAAGAAAACAATAGTGTCCCATTATTGGAATTAGATACAAGTCCTATTAATTTTAAAACTGGTTTATCAGATGCAAATGAATATTTTACAAAAATACAAAAATATAAAAATACCGACGAAAATAATCAGCCAAAAAGTCCTTCGATGTTGTCTATAACACCATATCGAAGGAAAAGACAAGCAAATGTTACTGAAAATAGTGCTACAACACTAGTGAACAACACTAGTAAAATTTCTGATGAAGATGAAGTGATAGAAGCCAGTCCTACGCAAAGAAGTGTTGCGTCAAAAGTCAGACAGTTTTTAGAACTCAAAAGGAAAATTGCTAAAAAACGTATAGATTTTGGATCATGTCCTTCGCCTAAACATACTTCTATGCACATGGAAAATTTGAATTTGGATGACACAGAAAACAAGCCACCTAAAAAAAAGAAGTTATTGAATAAGTTTAATGTGTAAATATTATTGAATGTGTAAATATCACATAATAATTGTAATGTAAATTGCTTTTATATATCAAATGAAAACATTATTTACAGATGGTCAAAAAGAAAGGACATTTCAGAGCAGCTTAAAATACGATGTAAAGCTGACAGAGCAAAGTTAAGCGGCAGGGATTGCTGGGAATGCAGAGAAGTAATTAACAATATTAATAATATATGAGATATAAATAAATAAAAAATATAAGTAAATAAATATAAATATAAATATAAATAAAAAATAAATATAAATAAATAAATATAAATATAACTGTAAATATAAATAAGTTAATTTAAATATTTTTCTCATAAAAAAGTAATTTGTGATATTCGATTTTTAGTATTATAACAAATTGGGATTGTCGGAAGAACAATTGCAAAAACGAAAGAATCAAATCTCGCGACATCGACATAAATATAAGCGACCAAATACACCACCAGGTATAAGATTTTATTTTATTATTTTTTATATATTATATATAATAAATATAATCTTTTTAAAGGTTTTTGGGATCCGGAGTTTCCTGAGACATTTTCAAGCACTTATTGACTAAAAGGTGAAATATTTCGTCATTCGAATTTGATTTTTAAGGCTTTATTGCGACTCGTAATACAGAAACATTATCTTAATATGACGTGTACAATGGCTGCGTTCAGCCGAACCTCTGCTTAGCTAAGCGAAACGTAGCAATTAAGTGTAATTGGTTGGATCCAAAGGTAAGAACCAATCACATTCAATTGCTACTTTGCGCTTAGCTAAGCAGAGGTTCGGCCAATTCTTTGGTTAATGTATTGAGTAAGACAGTCAAAATCACCATCACTTTGACATCATTTTGAGGGTTGTTTTCACCGGGTATACTTGTGATACTTTGAACATAAACATGCTATGTTATATTTATATAACACTTTGTTTTTTAAATAGATGACTATGAAGAAGCTTCTAAAAAGAGAAGAGATGCTGACTTATTTTCAGATATTGAAAATACAGAAAAAATGAAACAGACTCGCAAAGCACGTCATAAAAAAATAATTTTATCTGATTGTTCTGGCCGTTCTGACGACAGTTCTGATGAATCTTCTAGTCCACCTCTACAAATCATAAAAACACATTCACAGTGTACTACGCCACAGTCACAGAAAAACGATTCTACCAATGTATATGATACATTTAAAAAACGAACCAAGAATGTGTGTGTAGATGCTAATGCCAATGATTATCATAGTCCACCTTCAGAAATTGTAAAAATACATTCACAGAGTACTATGTCACAGTCACATAAGAACGATTCTACCAATATATACGATACATTTAAAAAACGAACCAAGAATGTGTGTGTAGATGCTAATGCCAATGATTCTCATAGTCCACCTTCAGAAATTGTAAAAATACATTCACAGGGTACTAAGTCACAGTCACACAAGAACGATTCTACCAATATATGTGATACGTTTAAAAAACGATCAATGAATATGTGTATAGATGTTAATGCCAATGATTCTTACAATCCACCTCAGAAAGTCCTAAAAACATATTCACGGTGTAGTACGTACCATAAGAACGACTCTACCAAAAAAGTCGATTCTGAACAAAATATAAACTTAGAACAGTTTTGTAATTCTAATTCAGAATCAGAATTCGAAGAAAACGAAAGCAACTTTGAAAATGTTGATAATAACATCAAATTAGCTAATAAAGAGAACAATAATGTAAAACCAACTGCTTCTAAGACTAGAATATCTACAAGTAAAGCATATATGTCATCATCTGGAGAATGTAAAGGTAATAAATGTATAAGATTTTTTGTTTTAAACACATTTTCTCTTAAAATGAACATATAACTAAATTTTTGTCTTAAAATATTTTTAAATTTATTTTTTATAATTTTGAAACTTATTTTAATTATTTCCTTGCGTACAAGTGCTTTTAGAGTTAGACATCAAACATAACGTTTACTCATTTAAAAAAAAAAGAAACTATAATTCCTTGGATTTTTTACTTTAATCAACATATGAAACACATACAAGAACTTTATTTATGTAAAATTTTCTGTTATTTTTTATTTGTTATACTGATTTTATAAAATACTGAATTTTACATCGCTTAAGAATGTTGTTTCTGGTTTTATAATAAGATGAACAATTTAAAAACTGTCGAAAAATTAATACAGAATGTTATTTGTTGCAGAGATTGACAATGAAATCGCTAAAAATGGGAATGACAATTCACAACCTCATACGCAACAAGAAGGACCATTTGATGTAGATAAATTTGGAAGTAAGTATTTTCTATATTATGTCAACTTTTTTAATAATATGAATTTTATAATACGATTTTTTAAACATAAATTCTACTTTAAATTAAACTTTAATTTGTCACGCTAGCTTCAAATCGAAATTTACTACATAATGCTTAAATAGCTAATCATGTTTTTATATAACTTTTTATTTTAAAAATAATAAAATTTGAATAATATTAAACGAACACATTTGCACTTGTGCACTCATACACTTGCACGTAAAATGTAAAAAATATCATATCAAGAACTTTTATGTTATTTTTTTGCAGCTGTATTGAAGCTTATTCTGACAAAGCAAAATAAAATTGTGCAACAGAACCAAATTATAATGGCTAAAATTACAACTCTCGAAAAAAAGATTTTTCAAGATGCAACTAATTGTTAGTTGAGTGATCAAACTAAAGACACATTACGCAAAACATTTGTTATAAAAACCGTCAATGATTTAGAAGAGTTTGACGCTAGTTTAAAGAAAAAAAAGTTTTTTGATGAAGTTGTAAGTATAATTTATTACAATAATAAATGATAAAAATTTAGTATACATATATAATACACACATACACACAATTATCAGGAAAGAAATATAGCTGGCTTTAAGCCATTATATGTATAGCTTTTTCTATTGAAAAAATTTATAGTGCAACACTGGTGCACACTGAGTGCAATTTTATTGTTCTAATGTAAAAATTAGTAAACATATTGTCAGTGTTAAATGTTCCACTGACAAAAATTTGACAAATTTGACTAATTTTTGTTAATATTTTCACTATTTTATCAATAATTTTTTACATTGGAACAACAAAATAGCATTTAGTTTGCGTAAGTAGTAGTAGTATTGGTACTTTATTTACCCCAAAGGGGCCTTAAAGGGCGTTTTTTAGGAACGTTCCCAAACCTTTACAACAACAACAACTTTAGTACATTAATCAGTCATCACTCATTGGCGTTTTTCAGGAACGTGCCCAAACCTTTACAGAGATTTTTATATCCCGGACGGCCTCTTAACAAAATAATAAAATAAAATAATAATATAAAAAGAATCCCGGCAGACCAAGTAAACTATAATAAATCGTTATATAATTCATAAAGCTTAATCTCTAACTCCAATCCTCGGCGTTGCAGATTGTACTGGCCCCCCTTACCCCTTCCATTGCCTCCTCCCTGATCCTATACTCCGATCCGCTTCATCTTCTTCCTCGTCCGATGCCATCAGCAGTTTAGCCTCCATTTTCTTCGCTATATCTTCCTCTGTCGACTCCCCTTTTTTCTCATTTTCCTCCTCTCTCATTTCCCTTCTCATTTCCCTTTCTCTTCCTTCCTTGATCCTCTCCTCCACCGACTTGTCCTCATCTATCTTTACTTTCATCCTGCTTCCTTCCTTTCTTCTTGCTGCCAATATTCGCCATTTATCCTCCACACTTCCCGTTTTTACCAGAAGCGTCAACCATTCTCCTCTCTGTCCTAACATGATCACGTCCTTCACCTCCGCCTCTCAGCCCTTCTGTGAATAATTGCTTCACCTTCTTCCAATTAGATTCGCTTCTTCCCCATATGTACTTCTCAACTCTAATTATAACATTCTTCTTTCTTTTTTCCTCCTCATCTTCTTCGTTTTCTTCGTACCACCATTTTTTCCTGCTTACTTTTCCCTCTCTTTCCTCACTCTCCTCCCTCTTCCTCTTACCCGCAACTTGTTCCATCTTGTAGACTTTCCTTCTCAAGATCTCTACCTCTTCTCTCAGCTCTTTCAATTCCTCCTTAACGTTTTACATCGACTTCGTTTCCCTTTCCTCCGTTAGCATCTCTATCGCCTCCAGATCTAATTCTACTGTCCCTCTGATTTTCTTCTTCTCGTCCATCTTCCTTCTCCTTCCCTTCTGGGTTATCTGAAACAAATTACCGTCAATCTTGAACTGCTTATTTCCTTAGTATAGCTTAGTGCTCTCCTGCATTCTCCTCCTCCTCTTGTCACCCTTTCTATCCCCTGTTTTATCCAGTCCTTACCTTTGCGGCTCTTCCACTCTCTTTCCTCGAAATTACTGCTTTCCTTCTTATACCGTGCTCTTCGTTTAACCGCTCACTTCTGCCGTCGCCACGTGCGTCTCTTACCTGTTCCCTTTCTATTTCCGCTCCCTTCCATTTACCGTCTTGCCGTCCGTCCGTCGCACACGTTGCGGCAGCACCGGTTTGTTCTCACGCCTTCTATCTCTTGCTTTGCCGTCTGTCCATCGCACACGTTGCTGTAGTACCGGTCTGTTCTGCCGTATACTCCTCCGTTGTCGCTTCGCGTCTTCTTATTCATTTTCCCTCTCCGTGCCTTTATTTCCCTTCCATTTATCGTCTTGCCGTCTGTCCGTCGCACACGTTGCGTCTTTAATTCTTCTCCAATCGCTCCTCTCCTCTAACGTTCCTTTATTTTCATTCCATATTAACTCTTTGCTGTCTATCCACATCTTCTGATAACCAACTGCGGTTTCCTTTCCTGCCTCTTTTTCTTCTTTCGCTCTCATTCTTATTTCCTTCTGTATCCGTCTTTCTGTTTTGGTGAGGTCATCGTCCAAAAAACTGCTATATTTTCTCCCTAACTCCCTCCTTTTTCTCATTATCTCCCTCTTGGACTTCCGGTCCCTACATTTCAACATTGTCATTTTGTTATCTCCGTATCCTATTTCCTGTACTTCCTCGACGGCCACCTTTGCTTTATTTATTTCTTCTATCATTCTCTCGATCCTCTCCTTTCTTTCTGTCTCGATTCCCTCCTTTGCATCTTTCACTATTATATTGTTTCTCCTTCTTATTCTTTCCGCCTTTTCCCTATTTTCTTCCATCTCCTTCAATTTCTTTATTATGACTCCTCTTTCCCTTCCTCTCATTCCCGTCTCGCCCGCCTCTTCAACCTTTTCTTCCAGATCTTTCAATTTTTTCTCCAACGAGTTTCTTTGTTTTTCCCATTCTTCCTCCCTCTTTTTAAATCCTTCCTTCAACCCTTTCAATAACTCTTGCATCTCTTCTTTGTCCCTTTTTCTTACCTTTTCCTGCTCCTCCATTTTCCTTCGGATTTCTTTACACATCTCCTCCACCGATATACTTTCTTTCCCTTCTTCACCTTTCTTATTCTTTACCGGCGGCGATCCACTTATCTTCTTTATCTCGTTAGATTTCTCCAGTAACTCTTCTTCTGCTTTCGTTGTTCGTTTCTCTTCGATCCTTTTCAGTAAAATAGCTACTAGCGAGGCTGCGCTCTCTTTCCTCATGTCCAGCGCCTCTGTTTCCATTGGCCTACTCGTTGTTCTTTCCAATCTTGCTAGTCCGTCTCTTCGCCTCCCTGCTCTCCTTCTGTGTTCCGCTTATTCCGCGCCCGTGGCCGCTCTCCTCTCTGTGCTTTTCCTCTCTTCAATTCACGTACTCTTAGACCGTCTCACTTTCACTCCCGGTTTTATCCCCTTTTCTCCTCTCTTCTGTCCTTTCCCGACTTCCCTCCACTTTCTCGCACACTCTTGCTCACCTACTTTCTCCTCCCTCTCGGTCTTCACCTCCTGACCTCTCCTGTATCGTCCTAATCTGCCTAGATGCACTCGCCTATCCCCCACGTGCCACTCCGTACCAACCCGGAACCGGAAGTCTAGTTTGCGTAAGTATTGCACTAGTTTTTTCAGTAAAAAACGCTAATGGCGTTTTAGCAACGTATATGTTAGAATAAGTTGTAATTAAGTATACCTATCAATTGATTAATTGTAAAATAATATACATATAAAATACAATAATTTGTGCAATAGAGGAGGAAGTTAACTGATTGTTGCTCAGACTAGTATTGGTACAAAAATTGTGAGAAATTTTACATTATGTATATTTTTTAACTGTAAATTTGTTTCAGGTTGAATTTTTGAAGCAAAAAGGAGGTCCGGATGTGCGGTCTCACGTGTTTAATATATTAAACAGTACAATCAGCAATTTCGTTGCAACACAGTATAGCTATAAGGGTCAAAAAAAGAAAAAAAGATTTCTGGATCTAATGTTCAACACCTGTATATATAGTAAGTAATTGTTAATACATTATATATTTTTAAGATTATAAACAAATTTTTTACACTTTTTTTATGTTTTTATTTTATTTAATATTTTGAATTTACTTTTTTAAATTTAAATTTACGTAGTAATTAAATGTAAAATTTACTACGTAAATTTTGATTTACTACTGGAAAACACATCTATCTTTCAATCTTACAGACTCACGTAAATACTTATGTATTTTTTTACAGAAGCTGCACAAATGCACACACCTTCAGCGACAGATGATAATGTGAGAACCGCTATAGCTGCTTGGCTTGATAATTCATCATCTCGTTTAAAAAATGAGCATAAGTAAGTAGAAGAAACATTTTTTTAACAAGTTTTTTATGTTACAAATGTAAGCTAAATAATTAAAAATTATTTGTTTCAGTAAACGTGCTAAAGAACCTAATCTTAGAATGACTTTTGAAAATAATTCTGACGAAAATTAGGATCGATGGAAGGATATAAATCGAAGAGGAGAAGGAAGAAAAAAAATATAGATATTGTACTCATTGCTGTCCGCAGTCTGTAATTAGACTAAATAGTACTTCCATGGGAAATGGCCCATTTTTTAAACAAACGCGACCAGACGCCGTATGACGAAATATTACCGAGCGATAATTAACATATACTACGTTTACGCGAGCGTTACTTCTGTAGTAACTTACGATATATCACTCGTTTGCGCGGAGTAAATTATCGCAAGTTACTACAAAATCCCGTTTACGCGAAGGAATTATCGTAAGTTATTACAAAAGTAACGCCCGCGTAAACGTAGTAATATTGTTGCATCCAAACCGGCCGACTGTGTGCGGTATAGCAGGAGAATTTAACCGCGCAATTAACGAATTTGCCGAGAGTAATGCGAGTGCCCACATTGCTCTTTTCATAGAGTGGTGAGCTGAAAAATAATATCCTGTGTTATCTTACTTTGTGCGTATTTTTATAAAATAACATTGTGCCGAATGAAATATTTGAAAAGTTTACATTGTTTGCGACATTCTTTTTATAATAATATCAATTGAGGTATCTCGTGTATCTGTTGCATCAACTTTTTTTTACAATATGTAACGAGACTATTTTATACTTGCAGATTTTAACGGCACAATTAATTACATTCCGTTTTCTATTTTTATATGTATTAAGTGTATTATCGCGTTATCTAAATTCTTCTTATTTAAATTCTTTCTCGAACTTTGTTAAGACTCATGATAGATGTGATTCCTTTACGATCTTGAATTCTAAATGATCGTTTTAATTGTACACGCTTCATGAAAGCCTAATCTTTCTTAATATAAAACTAAAAGTGTATTTGTGTCATTTATTATAGCAAAACTATTATTGAGATTAACAAAGCACGAGGAAGTAAAAGACAAAATTATCAAAATGCACATTGTCTAAAATACATAGCAAAGAGTTTTTTTTAATATTACATATAATATGTATATTTATTTAAAAATTTTGTGCAATAAAAAGTGCAATGAAAAAGAAAGACATTCTTTCCAAAAACCTTTCCTAAACATTTCGTGAAGAAAGTAACAATATTTTACAAAATATTTATCATAATAATTTAATAAATATTTAATAATATGTACCATAATATTTACAATAAACATTTTTATAATATTTATAATAAATATTTATCATCTGTTCAATCTAAGACTACAAAAATATTTATGAAATATTTTGATAAATATTTATAAAATATTCAAATAATTATTATAAATATTTTGTACATATTTTATAAATATTGTGTGCTGTTTGGGTAAATACAATAGCTCTCATAAAAAAGTATTTTGATCGCGGCAACGTCGCATTTTCTGTAAGTTGGTAGCATTGATCTCACTCGATCAGCATCAGCTGCGTGAACGCGAAGTGTGCTCCGAGCACGTGTAATACATAGACACATTTGAGGTTAGTTTTCGCTTGCGCTACGAAAATGCCGAAAGTAAAACGTTACATGTGGAAACGAAAAGTTGTCACTGATAAAATATTAATATGTTATTTAATTTGTGAAAGATTTCATATTTATTATACGTGTTTATAATTTTAAATGCATTTATATAATAAACAAAATGTTTACATATAATTTAATAATTGATGGTTATAACATTATTTATGACATTTTGATATTAATTATATTTCGATACACAGGAGACTCTCTTGAAAAAATTAACCTCTGTAGTATCTGTTATCCTTTACGGAGAGTGACGGAGAGAGAGGTTCTGATGTGACGTCATAGCGCGCTGTTGCCGGATCTCAATACTTACGAGTTCAGCGAGACCAAGCGAGGCTGTTCTCTGTTTGCATTTTATTCAATATTTCAGAAAATATCCTCCAAGTCACATTTTTTTTTGTTCTAATTTGTTTGTAAGATGTTTATTAATATTTCTGCAAAGTTTTGAAAGTATGCCATATTTTCTTCGATATTAATTTATCAAATAAAGTTGGAAAAATAGTGAATTCCCATAAGAGCCCATGTTAAATTTAAATTGTTATAACTTTTGAACGGGCCTCCCAAACTTGTTCAAACTTGGCACAGTGCTTTATTATTATAATACTCATCACCTGACAAAGTTTGAAGAATTTGGCATATTTTCTTCTAAGGGGTCATACAACCTTAAAGTTGACGCGCGACGGCAGCAGCACCACCTTCTGCTCCAGCGGCGGCGGCAGCAACACCACCGGCTCCCGGTGATACTGGACGATTGGGCTGAGGAGATTGATCAGGTCGCGTTGGTGCTCCGGGCAGAGTCCTGCGTTCGTTTCCGCCTGATTCATACCCAAAGGATAATACATAAATCCCTCTGTTGCACTAAACTGTTTTATAACTATATAAATTTTTACTGTAAGATTTATTGTGTTTGTACAAGAAAATATATCCAAGTATGCTTCCTCCCTGCTTTCCCCAATTTTTATGAATTTTCAATTTGTTGTAGTATACATTTAAAAATACATATCTTTTTGCAAGTGCTCTTACGTATATTAAAGAGGTAAAATTTCCCTTTGAAAAAATCGACTTTCATGTTTCTGATATCCCACACAGCACATGATATCATTCGTATATACTGAATTGCTACTCAATATACTATAGATATACAAGATATACTGATAATATCTCTATAACGTATTTTGCAGTATATTATTTTACTGATATTTTAAGAATATTCGAAATTTATCAGTAATATTCGGTCTATTTATCGAATATTTTCAGGATATGCTAAATTGATGAAAATAGTATATTATTTTACTGATATTTTAACAATATTCGAAATTTATCAGTAATATTCGGTCTACTTATCGAATATTTTCAGGATATGCTAAATTTATCAGAATAATATATTTTTTTATCGGATTTTTAGAAAGCATAATAAGAAAGAGACGAAGAGTAAGTGAGCTACCCAATCAGCAGACAATGTTTTTTAAATGTGTTTTTAATATTTATTTTTTATTAATTATACATTTATACAATCCATTGTAAAAATAATATTTATTTAATGTTTATTAAATATTTATTTCACATTAATTATTTATTTGAAGTAATGATTTAGAAAAAATATTTATTAAACGTTTATTTAACGTTTATTTAATATTTCTTTTACATTAATAATTTATTTGCAATAATGATTTTAAAAAAACATTTATTTAACATTTATTCGATATTAATTTAATATTTATTTTACATTACTTATTCATTTGCAATAATAATTTTAAAAAACATTTATTTATAATAATATTTATTTGACATTAATTTAATATTTATTTTACATTACTTATTCACTTGCAATAATAATTTGAAAAAACATTTACTTAATATGTATTCGACATTAATTTAATATTTATTTTACATTACTTATTTATTTGCAATAATAATTCTAAAAAACATTTATTTAATATTTATTTGACATTAATTTAATAATTATTTTACATTACTTATTCATTTGCAATAATAATTTTAAAAAACATTTATTTAATATTTATTCGACATTAATTTAATAATTATTTTACATTACTCATTTATTTGCAATAATGATTTAAAAAAACATTTATTTAATATTTATTCGACATTAATTTAATATTTATTTTACATTACTTATTCACTTGCAATAATTATTTGAAAAAACATTTACTTAATATTTATTCGACATCCCGGGTGAATTTCGTAATGAGCCGGCAGTGGTTTCTGACATTCACCGGACATTAAGAAATATTATATCACATATCCAATTCAAAATTTTATTACTCTTTTTAAACTGAATTTGTTTCTTAAGATGATTTTTGAAAAATTATATATTTGCGCTGGTTATAACATATGTAGACTATATATGTATAACACTTCATTAAATTAAGAAGTAGTCTACCACGTAAGGCAGTTGGCTCACGATCCAGAGGTCCCGAGTTCGAATCCCACCAAGGTAAGTGTTTTTTTCAGATTTTTCAGATACAAGAAAATATTTATAATCATAGTAGACTGCATCTGCATCTTAAGAAACAAAGTTAAAAAATAATAAAATTTATTTTTTTGAAATAAATAATTTTGGAAATATTCTGTAGTAGATACTGGTAATGTAATCAAAATATTTTTTTAATATACTCACAATATACAAAAAAATATTCTCAGTATATACTAGGTTTGTTCGCGTCGCATGCCCCACCATGCTCCTAATCACTCCAACGCACTCCAAAAACTCATCTGCTCCAATCGCCACCTTTTATCCGTGATCCAAGTGCTCTTGGTGTTTATTGGAGTATGCGACGCGAACAAACCTACTGAGTAAGCGTTTAGGGCAGACATTAGAACATCCTCAGTACATTCTTAAAATATCATGGACGTATTTCGAATATCAACAAGATATACGCAATCTACGTTTATGATATACCGAGTACATTCTCAGAATCTACCTGTGCTGTGTGGGATGTATATTATCGAAGCAATAAGATATGCAAAAATATTCTAAACAATTTAATATATTTTTATATTATACTCTCAAAGGCATTTTATAACAGTGTATTCAGATTTTTGGAAAATGTTATATTTTTCAGAAATATTTTCTTCATCCACTAGTTTTTGAGAACTTTGAAATTTTTCTATAACTAAATTAAAGCTTATTTAAAACAATCGTCGCCATACATCCTGCACTTGAATATTCTAAAAGAATACCTAGATATTCGGGTTGCCTCTCGGAAGACCTGTAGATGAAGCAGATCCGCGTGTACCACCAGCGACGACATTAGCCCACGTTTGTCCACTTGAAGGTCTATTTGGACTGGAAGGACCGTTCTGACCCGCTCTGGCAGGTGGTATTGCAGTAGTAGATCCTGAAGATGTATTAGATTTTATTTGAGATTATTTTACTGTAGAAACTGCTGCAAATGAGCCAATGTATACAGAGAAATTTTCCAGGCGTTACATGGGGCTGTACGGACGGCGCGGAAGTCGGCTTCGGTGCTATAAAATTTCAATATTTCATATAGTACTTATATTTAAAATCTTGATTTCATATTAGTAATTATCAGACAGTAACCTGTACTCGTTGATCGAGGCAGTGGTTGAGGCGTATTTCTCGAGCCTGTAAAAATGAGTTAAACCAATTTTTATATGACAAAAAAATTTCAACGTTGTTTAAAATCCTTTAAATAGAATAATATAAGAACCTGCAACTGACGGCTGCGTCGGTTGAACCGGTATGTTTCCTGATACCGATGTTGGCTAAAACATTCAAAAGAACTTAATTCGTAAATATTCATTATACATATATATAATGCATGCAACATTTTTTACAGCATGTCTTTTCATAAAATTTCAACATTATCGATATTTTTAATTCTTATATATAATCCAATTTTCCTAATCATTCTATATATATAAATCATTATAAAATATTCACTTTTCAATGATTTTAGTACTTTTATGTGTAGAATAATAAATTTATGCGAAATCAAGCATCTAATTACAGTTTAAGGAGGTTCAATCGTTACTCGTGAGTCAAAAATGAGATTGAAATAAATGTCATTACAGCGATCCCGAATTATATGCAATATTAGTATAATGAATTGTGGATGCTACTTACGTGCTATATTCTTCGTCAATTATTAGTGTATAGAATATTAACAAACATATACTGGGGTATGAGAGCGTCAACGACTCGGGAATTGTTTATTTGGCCAACATAATAGGTTAGAACTTGTCACTTTGTAACAATAAGCTTTCTATACTCGAAAGCCAACTTAAAGCCTTAATTTTTTAATATGATTTACATAAACACTTTACACAAATAATTGAAAAACTTGAGCAATATTGACCGTATAGTTTTTTTGTAATATTATTCAGAAGTCGACCACTTTTAGCCTATACTCTTATGGAGAAAGTCTCTCCGAGGTAAATTATCACTGGTTTAGTCCACACTTAGCCAACTTTTACAATGTTAATTCTCTCGAACTAACGACGGATAGAGTGTCGGGGTGCACATAAGAAAACCAAGAACATGTATTATACACGACGATTTATTGGGATGACTTTCCTGCTCTCAACCGCCGATCTTAACTTACTCTCGTAACGAATCGAACAAGCTCGCTAACTTTATTTTCTCGTTTGGTTTCATAGCATTTTGCAATATTAACTTCAATAACTCACGCACATATACTTCTACGAGCATTTCATTACGTCCGAATCGATTCTTTATCGCGTCGATAGCTTTATCATAGTTTTCATCGGTAGGCGGGAAGCTACCGACTAGTTCCGCCGCGCGCGAATCCGGTACCATAGCTTGTAAGAGATACTGGAATTTGGTCTCTTTGTCGATCGTAGCGTTTTCATGAATCTTTTTGAACTGAGACCAGAATCGTAACCATTCCTTAATATCTCCGTCATACCTTTTGAGTTCGATTTTCGGCAGCTTGATCTGATTCGTCTGAGCGGGTACTTGTGCACGAATGCGAGCGTCTGCTCCGTCGGTAACGGGCCCATTGGCGTTCGGCGCAGCCACGACAGGCGTGCCCATTGCGTTCATGGCGGCGAGTCTTGCTCGTAGGAACTTCCTCTTGTACTCGTCGTTGGAGGCATCTTCTGTCGCGATGGCTTCGTCCGTTACGTCCTCCGCCTCGTGCATGCATGTCATATACACCTCGTTAGCTTCCAGTAATTTCTCGTGCCTTTCTTCCAGAACTTGCAGAAACACGAATATTTCTTCTTTATTTACTGGTCGCGTAGCCGTACCCGTCAAAGTCGCAGCTAAATCATTTACTGCGCGTGTGAAAGCCGTGCGGTTCGTCGTGCGTTTCTTCCTGGCGGCCTCCATCTTGAGATGCTTGCCTTTTCCCTCGCGATACTCGTATCCGACTTTTTCTCCCTCTGTCATGCATGACGTAGTTTGGGCACGATGTCAGCAATGTAATGGATTTTTTGTATGCGGTTATTGATGATTGATGGCGTGATTATTCACTTGAGAAGGGCTGAAATTGCAGCCGAAACGTTATGAAATTAATAAATTATTGGCCAGTTGGGTCGAACAAAAACGACTTCTGTTTTGAATTATTTTTTGGCTCGCGATCTTATATCGCGATCCATGATTATAAATATTGAAGAACAGTTATGTGGATTGAATTAATGTAATTGTACGACATTATACGCAACGTCAGTTTGGTCAAATAATACCGCTTATAAATTTTATAATGTTCTTTGAAAGAGTATAAATTCTCTTTTCCAGTACATAATAAAGACTTTTTCTAAAATTTGTGATGAATACATTTTAAGATAATTATCAAGAAAATATTATTTCTTAAAGAACCCTGTTACTTACCAAAAGAAAAAAAAATAATTCCAGAATTACAATTGTGTACATAATAGAAATTCAAGTATTAAAATTGCGTACATAAGTAAAATTCGGGAATTACAATTATGTACATAATTTTAATTCGAAAATTTTTTATGTCATAACGTAAAATAAATTCAGAATTAATATTTTGTCTAGACATAACTGTAATTCTGCATTTTCAATTATAGCTTAATAATAATTCGATGAATTATAAGTATGTCTAGACGTAATAATAATTTCTTTTCTTTGAGTATCAATTTAATTTGGTAGAATTTTTATGATGATATTAAATAGTAAAATGGCGTGCCGTATACGCACACGCAAAAAAAATATCATTCTAATGCTAAGACAACCAGTTACTCAGTTTTCTCTTCTTTTAAGTAACGATAATCTTTACAAAAAAATGTTTTCTTGATAATATTACTTAAAATAAATAATATTCTAAATTCTAATTATTCAGTTCTTCAGTTAAAAATATAAAATTAAAACAAAAATTTAATTTGCTAATTATTTTGATAAGAGAAGTCAAGGCTATGAGGGTCAGACGCAGATCACAGTGCGTAATATCAGAAATAACTGATTTATTCGTCGTTTTGATACATTACATCGATTCGTACGTTTCGACTCAGCTTTGAGCCATCTTCAGCGGTAGTTACAGAAGTTAAGTTACACGTTCTCCGTACCGTATGATGAGTTTGCTGATTCAAAGTATCAGAAACATAGACCAATTGATCCATATCTGTAAATTTGTTCAATTAATGTTGAGATATTAAAAAGATCCCTTAGGAAACTCACTATTTGTCTTGAAAAACGTGGAATACAGAGCCATGCACATAATGAATACTCTCTGCGAGAAGACTTGACGATCTTGTCGACACGACACACAATGATGTGAAGGGTCTTGCAAGAAGAGGCATGTCGTAGGTCAACACACCGGCGAGGATTATAACAAAGCACAATTTGACACCGTCTCAAAATGACACGGATTTTTTGCATCATGCATATGTCACGGTTTTGAGCAAATTGTAATCCATGCTCATGAACTTTGGTCGTTGGCAAATCGGGGTTTTACTATTGATACATGCAATGTTGTGACGGTGTCAAATCGTGCTTTGTTATAATCCTCGCCGGTGTGTTGACCTACGACATGCCTCTTCTTGCAAGATCTTTCATATCATTGCTGTGCATGTGTCGTGTCGATAAGATCGTCACGTCTTCTCGCAGAGAGTATTGTACATGGCTTTGTATTCCACGTTTTTCAGACCGAATGGTGAATTTCCTAAGGGATCTTTTTAATATCTCAACATTAATTAAACAAATTTACAGATATGAATCAATTGGTCTATGTTTCTGATACTTGGAATCAGTACACTCACCATACGGTACGGAGAACGTGTAACTTAATTTCTGTAACTACCGCTGAAGATGGCTCAAAACTGAACCGAAACGTACGGATCGATGTAATGTATCAAAACGACGAATAAACCAGTTATTTCTGATATTACGCACTGTGATCTGCGTCTGACATCTCCCTCACAGCCTTGACTTCTCCTATTTTAATCTCGAGGGTCCTCATATTACTTTATTTATAATTTTGATTTTTCTTCGATAAAATTTTATTATGTTCTTTGAAGGAGTATAAATTCTTCTTTCGAGTACATGATAAAGACTCTTTCTAAAATTTGTACATTTTAAGACTATTATCAAGAAAATATTTTTCCTTAAAGACAACCGTTACTTACTAAAAGAAAAAAAATAAATTGAGTAATCGCTTTTTAAAACAGTGCAATTGATATTTTCCTGTGTATGCATGTACACACGTATGTACATACGTACGCACAAAAAATTTTTCTATGTTAAAATATTTTCTTTCTATTTAAAACAAGGCGAGAAACTATCATCGCTCAGGACGGGGGCCCGGCGTTACGCGCCGCTCGTGCGTGATCATCGCCGCTTGTAGTAAACAACTGCCCGCGCGCCGACCGCGGGGCGGCCGCTTCTCGCCGCGCGCTTGGATTTGGCGGTGGGCGGGCTAATACGGCGATTTTTAAGGAGGTTCAATCATTACTTGTGAGTCAAAAATGAGATTGAAATAAATGTCATTACAGCGATCCCAAATTATATGCAATATTAGTATAATGAATTGTGGATGCTACTTACGTGCTATATTCTTCGTCAATTATTAGTGTATAGAATATTAACAAACATATACTGGGGTATGAGAGCGTCAACGACTCGGGAATCGCTTATTTTGCCAACATTATAGGTTAGAACTTGTCACTTTGTAACAATAAGCTTTCTATACTCGAAAGCCAACTTAGAGCCTTAATTTTGTAATATGATTTACATAAACACTTTACACAAATAATCGCAAAACTTGAGCAATATTGACCATATAGTTTTTTTGTAATATTATTCAGAAGTTGACCACTTTAGCATGTACTCTTATGGAGAAAGTCTCTCCGAGGTAGATCATCACTGGTTTAGTACACACTTAGCCAACTTTAGGACTTTGAAAACTAGCATTTGATAGATGAAACATCAAGGATTGTGTTAAGACTTTAAAAATCGGACTTTACCATGTGGATTGAAAGCTTTATCGTCACAAAGTTCAGGTCCCAGCGTAGAATAAGCGATTCCCGAGTCGTTGAGCTCTCATACCCCGAAATATATTTATTAATATTCTATACATTAATAATTGACGAAGAATATAGCACGTAAGTAGCATCCACAATTCATTACACTAATATTGCATATAATTCGGGATCGCTGTAATGACATTTATTTCAGTCGCACTTTTGACTCACAAGTAATGATTGAACCTCCTTAATCATTAATAACTCAGAAACTATTGCGAAAATTGCAAAATGGTACATGACTTTTCGACTCAGTTTGGCTCGCTCTATCTAAATCTGAGAAAAGTACCAAGGATTCGGTGACACCCTGTATAAAGTTCTAGCCATAATATTGTAATTAAATTATTATTAATTTTATTATTATGGGATAAAAGGATATTATATTTAAAAAATTAAAATTTTTTCACATATTTTATTTAGTTGTCAATTCAGAGAACTGAACGAAAAACATGTTATAAAAAATATATAATTTCAATTTTCAACAAAATAAACATTTCATAATTATTGAACGAAATCTAAACTAATAATATCAATATTGAACGAAAATCCAAACTAATAATATCAATATTTATAAAATAAAAAATTTCGATAATGCGGACTTAAATTTAAAGAACATTAGATAAAACTAATCGCTAGGAAATAGACTGTAAATTTTTTCTAAAATATTTTTATCTTTGGTTATTCTTGGTTTGCCACTAACATTTTCAGAAAATAACACGCTTAGTCCTTCTTTTCCATTATTTTCAAAAGCAAGCTGCATAACGTGCTGAGTGATGCCAGCTTCGGCCATCTTATTTATTATTCTACTGGATAATTTATCTTTATATTGTTGCAAAGAAGCCTTATTCGTAGTTTTTGTCGCTTTTAACTCCTTCTCTGCGTTGATTTCCGAAATACTTTTTGCATATTTTTTTATTACAGCCTCAGACTTCATAATCTCATGAATTAATTTTTTTAGAACTCGAACATCATCTATTGCATTATGAAGCGACTGCGAATTTTCTTCGGGAAGGTAATCATGTAATAAACCGTTGACTGAGAATTTTCCTTTTTGTTTTTTTCTTTCTGGAAGAATCTGGCGGAAAATTCTCAAAGAATCAGCAAATCCTTTTACAATACCACTAAATTCATCGTGTAATTGGCATTGTTGCATCAACCTTGTTATTCTTGGATTGTCAAATCTACGTAAAAAATTCAAGTATTATAGGCAATTACATAATTAAAAATAAAGAACTTATAATAGAAAATAGGCGTACGTGAAACCGTTATGAGCAACTAGAATAAGGGGGCATTCAAAACTTCGAAGATACTCCAAAAATTGTTGACAAGCAACTCTTGCGGATACCGATTCTACACGATTTTCGTACAGATACAGTTCGCCTTGCAAAATGCGAAGCCCTGTGATCTGTGACGCTGTTTTTGAAATTGGTTTGGATGGAATAATATAAGCGTTAAAAGAACGCGTATCTGTGAATGCTTCGACTGCGATCTAAGAAAGAAAATAATATATAAATTTTCATTTATTGCAATAAGCTTTTCTGAAATATATCAGGACTTACTTGAACGATTTCGTCTTGGAGAGCAGTACCAGTTGTTTCTAAATCATAAATTAAAACCTTACAAGATTGCAGGTCAACTTTTTCTTGTGTAGAAACTTTAGGATGAGGGATAAAATTCGAGACTTCATTGAGAGCAAAGCCGCTTTCATAGGTGATACCTTCTCTCCTATTGCAAGCTGCATTTTTTGATGCTCGTAATTTCTTTAAAATCTGCCTCCGTGTTTTGGTCGAAATTTTATTGTTATGATTGGATTTTATCTGACGAAGTACATCCTTTTGTTTTCTCGTCGCAATACTTTTGTCGCTTTGCAGATATCCCATTTTTTCGAAAACCGAAGTAGAATATTGGCAGCCAATATTTTTTTGGCAGATAGCTGCACTTACCCGGAAACACAATGATTCAGATCCTGCATAATGCCTTGACTTTGGGTTTTTAGAGGCTATTATTTGGTTGAGTGATTCGTTCGATTGAGTTGAACCACACTGAGCTATTTTTTCAGAGCTCGCAGCATAACGACAAATCACTTCGTTTAGTCGAATTTTCAAATCAAGATCTGTTAAAGGTTTACCTTGTGGGAGATTCTTATGAACATAATCTTCATTAACAGTACCCTCACACCAATCACCGCATAGAGTGTGATCACCGTATGCATGAGGTACGACTGCTCGCAAAGATTGTTCAACCTTCACGGCATCTCCCTTATTTCGTTTTATGGCAATCGCAAAATTTTTACCGAAGTAATCGATAAGGACTGGGGACAATTTCATTGTATACAGACTACTCGTGAAACTTTTTTTTATATGATTGTAATCTGACCATTTTTCCACCTCAAAGGAAGCTGCTCTTCTAACTGAAGCAATCGTACAGCTATCCTCATCTCCTATCAATGTCTTAACGGCAACATTTTCTTGCATAAACAGTGGGTTGTTGGTAAATATTTCCACTGCCATATGAGCTTCCATTGACTTTGCAGATTCTTTATAATTTAGCCTACAATCATGATCACTGTGAGGGTGGCCGAGTTTACATAAACGACAATCTTTGCACCGAACAGCAAAAGAAATAACTTTTCCGGAATAATATCCAATTGCAGTGCCGTGTCCTAGAATTGTCATTATATGTATATATATATGTATGTATATAAGCAGAATTAGGCTCTGCATAAGTATTTGTAAGACGTACTGAAAATTACTGAGAGAAGTTTTTTTTTAATCTTTCGATATAAAATTATCTTACCGCTCAAACTATTGTAGGAACGTCCATTTCCACGCTTCTGCCAACCACTATCGTATGCTGATTTCAAATATGTTATTTTTTTATTATTAGTCTGTCCTTTGAATTCTTCATTTGCTCTACTTTTGATAAATAGGGAAATTTTTTACAAGGAGATTTTTGACAAGAAAATTTTAATAAGCTTGAAACACATGTTGTATAAAACATTGAATTTTTTTATTCAAATAAAGGCAAGTAAATAATTGTAAATAGAAATCACATATGTACAATTTAAATATAAATATAAATATACGGTATATACTTACAAGTATACGTATAAGTATATTTGTATAGAAGATACTTATACTATAGAAGATTGAATTAATTATAATGTAAATAATTGTAAATAGAAATCACATATGTACAATTTAAATATAAATATAAATATACGGTATATACTTACAAGTATACGTATAAGTATATTTGTATAGAAGATACTTATACTATAGAAGATTGAATTAATTATAATGTAAAATTGATTTCAAATAGATTTTTAAATTTAGAGATCTTACGGATTTTGTTCTGGCTCGTTTTCTAAGGTTAATTTTTTCTCCAACCGAATAGCTTCAATGCAAGATTCCTTTGCTACTTCTTCTATAACAACGCCAACTTTTCTCTCATATTTTTTCAAAGTTGGTGCTGACACAATAGGTACATCAATAGACGATAACACAGTGTTTATGTGGGACTCGCCAATACCTCCATCAATAAGTCCTAAAATTTATAAATAATACTTAAATTATTCACAATTATTAGCATTTTTAAACATTACATATGTAATATATTAACTTACCAAAAGCTAATTTGGCGTTGACTTCATATGTTCTGTCTTTCTTATTATAATCATTGGTATGAACTGAGTGAATACGTTGACATTGCATACACTTTACATAAAGTACACTGGCCAGTCCTAGTTGTTTCTCTCTAACAATATTTTTCAAAGATAAATCTACATCACAATTCTTGCACCATAACTGTGAAGCCAAAGTATCTAATTCAACTATACGCCTTGAATGTGCAGCCAAATTATTTTGATTTCCCTAATAAAAACATCACATTTGTATTAGTAGAGTATATAAAAATTAGTAACACAATATTTTTCTATTTCGAATTCAATGTATTATCAGCTGAATAATTTTATATTTACATTTTCCTGCAAGGAAGCAAGTGCTTGGGATTTCAGAGCTCTTGTTTTAGCTACTGATGCAATTAGATTTTCTCGAGCTAAAACAACTTTTTTTTTGCAAATTGGCCTTTTCTTTTTCCTCTCGTACGACGAGCAGCATAGGCTGCGTTCGGAAACGTCACCCGAGTGCACACGAGTATACTCCCTTCTCTTTCTATCTCAGCGAGTTAGAAGGAGAAGAAAGTATACCCGTGTGTACCCGGGTGACGTTTCCGAACGCAGCCATACTTTGGAGGCATTTTGTTTTGCTTGGAGGTTGGACACGCTAAGAGGTTAGGTTATAGACGCCAGCGGGAAGACGGCGAGTCGGCTGCTAGATCTACACTATCTACACAGTACTTGCGCACTGACGCGAAAGAAGATGGGTCTTGCGATCAAGACAACATTAATCAATCGACCTTTTATAATTACTATAAATTTATAAACTACTTATAAAAATCAATGGAAACATTATCAATATTAATAATTTTTATTTAGATAAGATGTTTAGGAAAAATCATAATGTATTTTATCAAGTTTTATGTGAGTTGTATTATTGACTACCCATACAGCACAAAATGTTTTTTAAATATTTTTAAAATATTTTTTAGGAAGATTAAAATAATTTAAAATAATTTACAAAAATATTTTTAGAATGTTTCTATGTCCGTCAGATCATGTCAGAAAAATATTTTCAAAAATATTTTTAAAAGATTGCAAATAAGAATATTCAATAATATTTGTAAAATCTTTTAGAAATATTGTTTTAAAAAATAAAATATGTTCATAATCATTTTAAAAATGCTTTAAAAATGACATAAATATAAGTCATTTAAAGGTATGTATATGCTTTATGCTTTATGCTTTTGTGAATTAAGAATTTTAGAAAAACAAAAAAAAAGAAAATACATTTATTATGTATATGTCGTGTGTGCATACAGCCGCGCGATCACCCATCCGAGTCAATACCGCACCTAACGTCGCTTGACATCGATGGTCGAACGGACTAGTGTGTGTGGTGATCCTTTGATTCTGACGCTTTCTTGTTGCTTATACTCCTATATAACATATCTTTATAGTGTTCAAAAATCGTGTAATGATAATAACCGGTAAATATTAAAAATAACGCAATTAATGTACAATAATTATTAATATGAAATTCGTGTATTTAACATAATATAATATTAATATAATAACGTTAACAACATGCATGATAAAGCCGTATTCCACAAACGTTTTACACATTTGTACGGACCAAGCGAAACGCGTTTGTACGTCCATACGTATCGCTCGTGTCGCTCGGCTCGCCGAGCGCACCGCACTTCTTATAGTACCCAACCGGCCGGCCGAGCGGTCGGCGACGCACGGTCTTACGCACGGCCGCTTACGGGCGCCGGTGACGAAATATCGAGACCATCGGGACTTGACCGCTGAGAGCGACGACGACGCAAATTCGATTACCGTACGGGGTATCCGGCAGCCGATCTCGGGGGTTGACGATACGCCATGTTGACGCAAAGCGAGACGAATGACACCATAATTCGGGGTATTTGTAATCGAGAGGCATGAACGCGGTCGTTACCTCCGGCTCTAGCGAAAAGTCCCCTCGCGGCGTGTTGCTTCCGTGCCGCGGTCGTTACCTCCGGCGCCGCTCGAGCAAAAAGCTAAGTCCCCTCTCGGCGTGTTGCTTTCTCGCGGTTGTTACCTCCGGTGACGCTCGAGCAAAACGCTAAGTCTCTCCCGGCGTGTTGCTTTCGCGCGGTTGTTACCTCCGACGCTGAGCGAAAATTTTCTAAGTTGACCCAATACATGCCCAGTACTGAGCCGACTCTTGGCCATAGAGCAATATCATTTCTGGCCTATACACGGTCAGTACTGAGACGAGACTGGCCTCGGAACAGAATATGGTTGGATGGGGTACTGGTCACCGAGACTGGCACAATACTGATCTAGCGGTTTATCCGCACTGGGGCAGTACCACCCATCAAGTCTTGGCAGCCAATATTGTGCCACTTCTGGGTCATGCAGACAACTCTGGCAGAAGTCCGACATTCGCACATGGGTTGCTAAATTATAGCTCTTGCTGTAAAAAAATGTTATAGTTTAATCCGACAGAACTTGGACGCTGTACCGATTCGTTCCAACGAAAGCCACACGCTGCGAGAGAACTTAGAAAATTTTTGCTCGGGCGGCACCGGAGGTAACGATTGCAGCACGAAAGCAACACGCCGCGAGGACTTAGAAATGCTCGGGCGGCGCCGGAAGTAACGACCGCGACGCAAAAGCAACACGTCGCAAAGGAACTTGGAAAACTTGATTGGACGACGCCGGAGGTAACGACCGAGGCGCGAAAGCAATACGCAGCGAGAGGACTTAAAAAACTTTTGCTTAGGCGGCGCCAGAGGTAACGACCGCGGCGCGAAAGCAACACGCGGCGATGGAACTTAAAAAATTTAAAATAATATTTTTTAAATATTTTGAAACAAGATTATAAAACAATATATATGTAGATTTTAATTAATATTTTAAAAATATATTTCAAATATTTAAGAAAATATTATCTGGATAGTAAATAAAAACATTTTAAAAAATATTTCTAAAAGATTCTTAAAATATTTTTACAAACGTTATCACAAAATATTTTTAAACCATTTTAAAATATTCCCAAAACCATTTTAAAATGTTTTTTGCAATATTTTTATAGAAATATTTAGACATATTTTTTGAAAATATTTTGTGCTGTATGGGTAACGATGTCACTTTAGAGCCACCTTAACTTACTCTCGTAACGAATCGAACAAGCTGCCGAAAATCGAACTCAAAAGGTATGACGGAGATATTAAGGAATGGTTACGATTCTGGTCTCAGTTCAAAAATTAGGACTTTAAAAACAAGCATTTGATAGATGAAACATCAAGGATTGTGTAAAGACTTTAAAAATCGGACTTTACCGTGTGCATTGAAGGCTTTATCGTCACAAAATTCAGGTCCCAGCGTAGAATAAGCGATTCCCGAGTCGTTGACGCTCTCATACCCCGACATATATTTATTAATATACTATACATTAATAATTGACGAAGAATATAGCACGTAAGCATCCACAATTCATTATACTAATATTGCATATAATTCGGGATCGCTGTAATGACATTTATTTCAATCGCATTTTTGACTCAGAAGTAACGATTGAACCTCCTTTTAAATATAAATGCATGTGAGTATGGAAATGTGAATTTAAATCGGGTATTCATCTATTTAAAAATCATGGCTCGCAAGGAAACGCTATTCGTACAAAGTGACCTGCAGTGTCACCACAGCTTCGTGATCGAACGCCGTCGGTTGTAAAATCTCTTCGATAAAACAGACTTTATTCTCATAATTATTCATTATCTAATTTGAATCTTAATTAAAAGGACGCAGTTCCTGCCTCAGTGAAGTTTCGTCTGAAAATAACAAAAAAAAAACAAAATTCTAGATGGAACATACGGAACTTTTTATTCTTCTTTCGTACAAAAAAAGTTGTCTGAGTTGTCTGAGAAAATAACACAAAATCATTGCGCAATCATACAATATTATCCGAATCGCAGAAGTCAAAGCACTCCTCGTCGACGTCGAGTAACTTTTTGAAATCGCTTGAGGTAGACGCTTCTTGGGCTTCCTTAGCATGCTGCGATCCTTCGGAGGCCGAGGATCTATTTAGGAAAGAAGTTAAGGAAGACGGATTTTCCTCCAGCATCGCGTCGTCGATGTTACTTATCGAGAAATCCTGTTTGAGGCCGACCGAGTTGAGGACGTTCATCTTCTTATTGATCAACGGCCATATATAATCGTCCGCGGTGTTTCTCGCCACCAAGTACTGGATTATGACGGTATCGTTTTGCCCGATTCTGTGCACTCTGTCTTCCGCCTGGCACAAGATCTGGAAACGTTATCGCCGTAAGATAAATTTGGTACATAAATCTATTGAGATCCTTTCTTTAAATGTAAATATTAATTACACCGGGATTCCAAAATAATTCGGCGAAGACCACGAGATGTGCGGCCGTTAATGTAATACCCGTATTCGCGGCGGTGATTGACAAAACCGCTGCCATACAGTCATCGCGTTCTTGAAATAAGTCGACCTGATGTTGTCTTTGCTCCGGACTCGTTTTGCCGTCAATCCTTATGTACCTGGGAATTGTCACAATTGTAATGGCGACATGGCAATAATTGTGAGAATACTTACTGTACATTCATAGATTTAGCAACCTCGCAAATGGCAGCCAAAACATTTTGGTGATGAGCGAACAGAAGGCATTTTTTCTTATTTTCAAACAAGTTCGCAACGTACTTGCTGTAATGACAATGTTAAATATTAATTGAAATACATTAACGTATTTTTGTAGAAAGATAAGTGTACTATTTACACACCGTACTGCTTTCAGCCTTGCAAAGCTAGACTCGGTATAATATTGCAGTAGAGTATTGTGCCTTTCTAAAGCCGTGGCAGTTTTCTCCATTTTCCTCGACATCTCCTTCATTTGCTTGCCAGTTTTGATCAAATCTGAATCTAAAATAATCACCTGCCTAAAATGTATAAAACGTGTTTAAACACTTTTACTCTCTTTCTCATGTTTCATAAAAATGTTTTTCTTTTAAGACCTTATCTTAGATGGCAACTGATGTAGGACATCAGTTTTCACCCTTCGAATCATGCAATTGACCTTCAGTAATGATTGCAATTCTTGCATATTTGAACAACCTGTATATTCCCAACTATACACATCCCTCTGTCCTCCGCAATATCGCATACCATAGTCGTCATAACTGCAAAATAACATACTTTTAAAATATACGCGTATTTATGTAAATAAAGCAAATGTACAAAATATCCATAGTCTTTCTGATTACCTCAGAAAACGTGTCGTGATAAGGCTAATTTGAGAATATAATTCGATTGGCCTCGACAGAGCCGGAGTACCCGTGAGCAATACAATATGACGTGCATGAGCACACATTCGTTGAGC
This sequence comes from Temnothorax unifasciatus, assembly GCA_030770225.1. Taxonomy (NCBI): domain Eukaryota; kingdom Metazoa; phylum Arthropoda; class Insecta; order Hymenoptera; family Formicidae; genus Temnothorax; species Temnothorax unifasciatus. The sequence continues at coordinate 28,566 of JASTWK010001024.1, read as the reverse complement.
AGCTTGAAATCTCGCGGTTTTAGTGCTCTTCAAAACATGAGATTCATCCTACAATTTTCGTAAAATGCAGTAATAACGGTAATATTTATCTCTAGGCTTGTTAAAAATTTTTGTTAAAAATAATTTAAGTGTATACCAGAATAACAAATCCATAAATATATCTCTCGAAAACATGTACGTTTCGTGCCAACAAGTCGTATGACGTTATCGTGATTTTGTCATCTTCAATGCGATCCTTTGTACTTGCAAAATGATGAATGTAATGTGTAGGTATGGATGGTAAAAATTTATAAATTGCTTCAGACCATTGCAACCTAAGTAAAATACTTTTAGTATTGACACCTTCATTATGTCAATCGCAAAAACTTACTTGACCGATGAAGGTGCTACAATTAGGAGGGGCCAACTATCCTTAAAATAATGTGCTATGCCTAACGCTTGTATAGTTTTTCCCAAACCCATATCATCTGCAATCATGCAACGGCCGTTCTTCGATATACCATAACTGGAATAAATTAAGAAAATATATTAATAGAACACATAATACAATATAAAACACATAATAAAACACACAAATTGCATGTAAAAATAGATTTACCAAATGCCATCTCGTTGAAACGGCATTAAAGCATCCGTTAACTTTTTATCAATTCTTGATAAATCTTGTTCTGACTTGACTTGATTGTCCGACTTTAAGTTTCTCTTGAATATCTAAAACAAAAAAGTATTTTAAAGTACATGCGGTTACATTTATGTCTACCTAATCCATTCTTATTTTGTACCCCAATTACCTGAAAGACAGCCTCTGGTATTCTCGATACAGTTATGTTACAGTTGTTAGACGTCAGTTTCTGTAATAAACTGTCATAATCGTTGAGATGGAAATTCCATATTCTAGTTTTCATGTCTGCGAAATTAAATGCCAATAAATATTACAAATATTTGTTTATTATGTGCGTCTACTAAGGCCCGGTTCAACAGTGACCAGTTAACTTTAACTAGTAGTTAGACTCACTCTCTGTCTCTTTCTAACTTTGAGGTTAGAAAGAGACAGAGAGTGAGTCTAACTACTAGTTAAAGTTAACTGGTCACTGTTGAACCGGGCCTAAGTCAATTAACTTATAGTTACCGTATACCCTGCTTGGAACCGTCTTAAATATTTCAACAATCTCAGGTACAAAGGCCGATAACTCTAATGCAAATCTGTCTTCGCTGGTCATGTAACATTTTCCTGTTACGTTCGAAGCTCGACTGAAAAAATTTCTGGGTTCTATAGGATTGAAACGAATATTTGATTTGTTCAGTCGCCCGACATTTGTGCTGTCACTTAAATGTGATTGTTGACGAGCTGGACTATCTTTAGGTGAAATTTGTGCCTTTAATTGAGCTTCCTGCCTTCTTTGCAGCGCTAGTAAACGCTTCTTCTCAATTTCTTCAGGAGTACATACTTTATCTATGAAAAAAAATAAAAATTTCTTAATCATTACTACAAACCGTTGTTCCCTGAAGATAAAATATTGGCTTCAGAAAAATCTTTACCCATCTTATTTCCTCTGTTTTTGACGTGCTTCAGTAAATATAAAGATAAATATATTATATTCTTCGATATAAGATATAACAGCCTCAATTATTCATGCCCTGCAAACAACGATGCGTAATATTATAAACGTTATTCAAAATGTAAATGCGCTTACTGCTCGTACAATAAAAAATGCATTACTTCTCTAAACCCAAGTCAAATTAGCAAAAAGCAAACGATAAACTTCTTAATTTCACACTGAAAAGACTGCGTTTAAACGTCCAATGCTTCGTTGTGCTTCGCTGTAAACAAAAACATTGCGATAGTCATTTTATAACCATACTATCTTTTTTTCCCTAGCGACACGTGTATAGGACAGGCGGGAAATTCAAATAATCTCGAAAATATCTGGGAATTTCTACGTAGCAATTTTCAGAAGAGACGTTCAGAGATTCTCTAGGAAAAATTATTCGGCCCTTTTCTCTAGTTTCTTTTAGCGCGTAAACGCGGGAAATTCAAACTCGTGAAATTGAAAAAATCTGGAATAAGATTTTTTCCTCTTTAAAGATGTTTTTTAATTTCAATTTGTACAGTATTGCGCGTGTTGCATATTTCTATCAAATGGAACTTTGCGAAAATTGACGTTTCTGGCATAAAACTTTAAATGGTAACTTCCCTCGGCCTTTCGCGTATGCGCGTCGCGTTTATCACGAATTACGAGTGTCGCGAAGTAGAAAGTTGAGAACCGCGATGGTTTCGTTGCAAGGTCATGGGCATCGTTAATTATTACCTCTGTCTGCGATTCGTTTACTCACGTCATACACGTACACGAGGTAATTTACGTGGCAATTTGCGTGTTACCTTCGTCTGAAGTGCTCTTGTCGCGGTGTTGCGGAGTAAACGCCAAATTCCACTATTAGGTTAGGTCTTATCGTTCCCTATATCCGAGAGGGGTTTTCGAAGTCGCGACGGTGGATGACCGAGTCATCTAATTGCGTCTAACTGTTGCGCCTAAGCGAAATGCTGTCAGTTAAAAATACCGCTACATTGCCTTAACGAAGATCATTAATATCGCAACCGAATCCTCGAGCGTTCATCATGTCAACATCAACAAAGGCGACACATGTGTGTGTATCAGGTATGTGATCTTGTAATATACGTATTGTAATGAAGTATAATTGATTGACATTTGTAAAATGCACGTTAATGTGTTGTTTCAGCAAAGTCGCATGAATTTGTTGTGCCAAAAAAATGCGTCAAGACGCCAAGTGATCTGGCACTTTGGGAAAAATCAGAAGCTTACTATGTGAGACAATTTATATAGTTGTTTACTTTTTATTGCTTTATATTTATTTCTATTACATGGTTATAAAATATATTCTGTATATGTATATATTTTTTTGTACAAATGGAAATATTTTTTTTATATTTATATGTAAAACGTTACTTGTTGTAGGAATACCTGGGATTTATTTTAGCCCTGAACGGCGCTGTTCAAGGGAATGCCTTGGACGCACAGTGTCCACAGTCACCTGTAATAAACAACGTTGTACAAATGTTGAACAAATTTGACGAATGGATAACAGAAATTCCACCTACTGAACAGCCCCAGCGATTTGGCAACAAGTCGTTTCGCACGTGGCACGAGAGACTACAACAGGTGTGTCATTAGTATTTTAAAAATTACTCGTCAGAATACAAAGATTATTATTGAAAAATTGTAGAAAATTTAATTTGTAATCAATCTTTCCATTACAGAATGCTGTAGAGGAATTGAAACAAGTGTTGCCAGAGGATTTGCATCGTGCGATCCCAGAAATAGTACAGTATTTACATGAAAGTTTTGGGAATCCAACTCGCATCGACTATGGAACGGGCCATGAAATGGCTTTCCTCATGTTCCTCTGCTGCATGTTCAAGATAGGCGCATTTGAGGACAGTGATAAGATTGCTGTTGTAATAAAAGTGTTTAATAGGTACTTAAACTTTTACTAATCTAGTTTATTATATTGGTAGTATCTTGTATCTCCTAAAATTATTTAATTGTTTAAATCGGTTTCTTGGCCTGAAGGTATCTGGAATTGGTGCGCAGACTTCAGATAATATACCGTATGGAGCCAGCGGGTAGTCACGGTGTTTGGAGCTTGGATGATTATCAATTTGTGCCCTTCATATTGGGAAGCGCTCAGCTCATTGGTACTAACTTTTATAGTATATATTTTTCCATATATTCTTTATTGTGATATAATACAGATTTAGATCTAGAACGATGTGACAGTGATTTAGACTAAGATCTTTTTCTTTTTATAAAATTGGTGATATCTTGTGTAATTTAATATTTTAGGACATCCACGGATAGAACCACGTCACTTTGTAGACCAAGGTATCGTGGAATCTTACAGCAAAAAATACATGTTTCTTGGCTGCATCGAGTTTATCTCAAAGGTATGGAAAGATTGTAGATGTTTATAAAGATACAATGAAATTTACTGTACGCTTTTATCGATATGACTTAATTTAATCAAGACTAAAAATCTTACATTTTGATAACTATTGTATTCTATTAGGTGAAGATAGGACCTTTCGCCGAGCATTCAAATCAGTTATGGAATGTTAGTGCGGTGTCTTCATGGTTGAAAGTGAACAGTGGTCTTATTAAGATGTATCAAGCGGAGGTAATTACAGTTTGTGTGTTTGTAACGAAAGAGAATTGCCTCTCTATAATTTTTATTTTCCAGGTGTTGGCAAAGTTTCCCGTTATCCAACACGTTTTCTTTGGTTCTCTGCTACCTTTGAGACCAATGGCCGCGCAGTGCTCCAGTCCGATCCAAGTCCCGAATTACAGAAGCACTCCTGTTGGCAACAACGAGCCACCGCCACCAGCGACGCCGCTATGAAAATTACATGCATAATAAATATTGTTACCGTGGACTATTTTACCACGCTTCCCAGTATTTATTATAAAATTGTACATTACTTTTGCCTCTCGCTCCCTTCATTCTATGACACTTATCAACACTTTTAACTTTTAACCATTTCTCTAGCTTGTCAGAAATTATATTTGTTGCGAAGAGAAATTATCTTTATATTTCGTTCAGAACGATATAAAAGTTATGATATTTAATGACTTAATGCGAATTCGATTAGAAAATTAGTACGATGTGCTCAAGATGATAGTTATTTATGATTCTGTATAAGCATTGATTTGCTCTTGATAAAATTAATGAATTTACGTCGTAAAGAAATAAAAAAATCCCATGAAGAACGGCGTATCTGTGAATTTCATTATAGATATTAATTTTTGCAATTTATTCTTAATCCGCACCAATAAACCGCACCAATACTCTTTGCTCGAGTCATGATGTAAAATATCTTCTTAAATCATGATTTTTACGTTTTAATGTCAGGCATATCAGAAAGGTAGGTATAATGTTATATTCTGAATATTATAATACTTTAATTCATGTCGGAATAATTTAAATCATATTTGATACTATTATAATTTACAAAACCATCTTTTATTAGTAAAACATTAACCAAGTCAATTCAAAATTCAATAAATATTAGTCATTTTTATAAACTATAACTTTTCATATTTACATATTTCCGCCTTTTCTGATGCATGGGAAACCCGGACTGCATTCGAGGAGCGTGCTACTAGCGCTATTGCATCAATGGCCGCGTTCAGCAGATACAACTGTTGAGTTCGTCTTATCAACACTCTGCGTTGATTGGTTGGTTCTAAAAGTAAGAGCCAATCACATTCGACTGCTACTCAGCGGCTTGGTTTGCTGAACGCGGCCAATAAAACTGAGCGGCTAAGTAGTAATCGAATGTGATTGGTTCTTACCTTTAGCTCCAACCAATCACACTTAACCAATAAGTGAATAGCGCGCTCCCTGGACTGCGTTCGAAAACTTTACTCGGGTGTACACCGCGTCATTCTATTTTTGTTATTTACTAAAAATTGAACAAGGACAGAACGACGCTGGTGTGCACCCGAGTAAAGTTTTCGAACGCAACCCTGAATGCAGTTGGAAAAACGTTTTGATTGGTTACTTTCCACAGTAACTTCATTTTCGATTTGCTCCTTCCTCGACAACCGTGGGATTCAACCCTTAATTATTAAACTTCCCGCCACGTGTTCTCGTACCTTACCGTTTACCGTGCTACTTCTTCCGCTGTTTCATCACTCTTTCACTAGCTGCCGAACTGCACTCGTGTCTGTGGTATATTTCGCTCGTCGACGAAGATCCTTATGTTACATTTTAATCAAGGAGGATTTTATATAAATATAGAAATTAAAACAAGGTATATATTTATTTTTTAATTAAGTTATATTACAAGAAAGTAGCATATATTGAATGGGTATTTTGAATTTCATCATTTAAATTCCTAAGTACAGTGTTCCCTAATTGCATTATATTTTTGCGTTGTGTGTGAATTAAACATTAAACCATTAGAATTGGAATAGTAGATATTAATCGGATTTCAATTTTAAGATTTTAACCAGCTAATAAAATGATTGTACAACATTTTACTTAAAATAATTTTAAGTTAACGCAGCTAGCACGTGTATGCCATGTGCTACACAATTTTTCATACTAATTCGCGCACGCGATTTAATAAATTGCTGGCAATGCATCATATAGTACGCAAAATTTATAATAAATTAATTACTATATATCCATATGAGTTTGCACGAAAAATTGCAGAAAATAACAAAAAATGAATTAATATCAAAACCCAAGGCCATAAAAGTTTTTAAATAATTTTAAAGAAATATTTAAAATTGACCAATCAAATTGGCTGAAATTAGCATGCTTAGATCACCGAGATATAAATTTAATATGTATATTATATTAATTAGTGTGTGCATTTATTACTGCCATATATAAGCTACATATAGGCCTGTTTTTTTTTAGCTGAACTTCTTGCACAGTTCGTATTTTCTTCTTTTTCTTTCCAACGTGAAAAGAAAGAAAGGAAAGATGAACCGTGCAAAAAGTTTAGCTTAAAAGAAGCCTTTTGTAATACTCCATTGAGATGGAACATTGTAGAAAAGTATGGAACAATCATTGCGACACAGTATAAATACAACAGTAGGGATAGTCACATGACCGCCGCCATTTTCTCTGTAGGATAAGGGGTTGCAAGAGAGAAAGAGAGAGAAGTATCTTTCTCTTTGGCTGCGGTCCGCTTGACGCTACAAATGCTTCGAAGCATTCCTCTTCTCTTTTCTTTCAATGAAGAAAGAAGGAGAAGAAAATGCTTCAAAGCATTTGTAGCGTCAAGTGGACCGCAGCCTTTGTCATACACACAGGCCGCCATATTCTCTGTAGGATATACCGATTATGCGCATTGAAAATTGACGATCACTAAGGGCTCAGTCACAATGACAAAAATAAGGAATAAGATAAAGGAATAAGGAATAAGGGAATGTCGCATCTCACTTCAGTACACGTACATTAAAGTGAGATGCAACGTGCCTTATTCCTTATTCCTTTATCGTATTCCTTATTCCTCTCATTGTGACTGAGCCCTAAAAAAGTTCAGTGTCCCTACTGTATTGTATGATACTGCGATTATACGTTGTATATTTTTGACTAACATATATATTTTTTTTATTTATCAAGTTTTCTTAAATCACTCATATTTAATTATTCATATATTTAACAATTATTTATATTTTAGTTAAAAGAACAGAGCTAATGTAATTTCAATGTTCTATTAATTAAGATTTCTATCTAAAATTAATATGAATTATTATAATACACAAAATCATCTTTACTTCCTAATAAATATAAAAACATATAAAACTCATTCGTTACTAATTTTAAAAATTATTGAAATATTTTGATTATATAACTATACGCGCTAATTATTATTCGGCTCACAAATAGCGTTTGTATCATATACCCTGATGAACGAACAAAAATAATGTTACTTTCAGTTTGTTAACATGCTGACAGCATAAAAGCAAGCAAGAATTTACATTTTATAATATAATTGTAATATAGATATATCATATTACAATACAGCACTTTAACATACCCATTCTAAGAACAGCTCAAGATCATTACACTCCGTATCTTTAATCTTTTTTTAGATGATGAATATGGCATTCTATCATTCAATCAATAAAGTAGTAGCAGGCGAGGATCGTGTTAACTTTATCTATCAATATGTAAAGTATAGCGAAGGCGCAGTTAAAGAGTATAACTATAACAATGCTAGGAGCATAATTAAAACTTATGAAAAGATAATCGGACCACCTACCAATTTTCCTAATTATGGAGATTTTTTAAGAACATTTGTCATGGTATGTATATTTCTTGATATCTGTTATTGCTTTGTAAAAAATAATTATAATCATAATCTATAATTTTATACTACAATATTTTCTTGATCTTTTAATATAGAGAACTAATGGTTTCGACATCTCGACATCTCCATGGCAGAAACCTATAACAAGCTCATATGACAATCCACCACAAGATGATAGCGACATGTATTGTAATTATCTTGGTAAGTAACATTTAAAATTGATAAATAAGATATTGTTAAAGAAGATACATTTATGTTTAGAAAAGATTATAATTAAATTTTATATTTTGAAGATCTCGAGTTTCATAAAGCTGTATATCCAATCAGAGTCTCTATATACGAAGTATATAATCCTGGGTGTGTAACTGAAATTTGGGCTCGAGGATGGTATCAGAAGAAGTACCAATGGTTTCTATTATGGAGTGGACCACCTCAGAATGCAGTTCCTTTGACATCGCGGATATTTTCGCCGCCGTTAAAGTTCTGTCACTTCAAAATTAAAAAACTCAGACTACAATTTATGCACAGCCATTGGGACTATTCCACACACCTAGATGCTGTGGAGCTAATTGGCACGTCAGAATTAGTTCTACCTAAAAGTCCTAAACTGAATTTGACTAATCTGTTAAAAAGTATTAACTGCAAGTATCCTTGCCATTGGGACAGCCATAATTTAACACCTGATCATGAAGCTGCACACTTGGACATAGTTCATCTGCAAGAAAATTTCTCAAACTATTGCGTTATTTGTAAAAGGTATAATAATCATCGTAATATTTAATCTTTCTTTATTATTCTCTTAATAATAAAAATAAATTTTAAAAATAAATTTTTCCAATATGTTATTTGCAGCAATACAGCAAAGAGTTTTAACAAGTTCGGGCACAAGCAAATGTCACAGGAAATAGATATGGCACGTTTTAAGCAGAGATATAGGAATCCATTTATTAAGAGAGGCATTTGTAGGAAGCATTTATTACGACATCCACATTATCCAAATTATGCAAAGTTAATAAAAGATATCGAACTCTATTCGAATGAATCCAAAGAGCAATCAATATGTAACAATTTTTCTACGCTTCCTGTAAGTATTCGAAGAAATCTATTTCTCGTAAGTCGTACCAATAATTATTACAATATAATCTCATGTATATTAATTTTTTTTATCTTTACAGGATGAAATAGTGCTAATAATATTAAAAAACTTGGATATAAGGTCGTTGTGCCGTTTGAGCCAAGTAAATAAGCGCTTCAATATTTTAACACGAGATCCTCTTCTCTTTAAATGTTTAATTTACGAAATTTGCGCTATACGAATTCTATTTGTATCGCAATGTTTTATTTTACTTTGCATTTAGATGTAAATATTTACAACAATTAGATCTTACATCAAGCAATATTTCTGTTGGGCACTTCAAAAAATTTGTCAACATTTGCGGCAAGGGTTTAACGCACTTACGATTAAGTAACTGCGAATTTGTTAACAACTCGGTTCTATTAAAAATTTCCAGAAACATGCAAAATGTTGAAAGGTATGTATATAAATAAATATAATATTTAAGATTACAGATACATTTTGTATGACTAATACACACATATATGTATATATATATATATATATAATATATATATATATATATATATATATATATATAGATATAATATATATATATATATATATATATATCTATATATATATATATATATATATATATATATATAATATATATATATTATTTTTTTTTAGTATTGGATCTCAGTTTTTGTAATCATTCAAATACCAACCATTAGAACTTTCGTGTCTCGAAAATCTGAAACTTCTAGAGGATTTAAACCTTGGATACATGCATATAGCAACTGAAACTCTTTGCAAAATATTGCAAAAAAATCGCCGGATGCGTAACTTAAATTTGAACACATTGGACGGAGGTAGATTTAACTTTTCTTTCCAAAATCAAGATGCAGTTGCAATACAATTGGGAAATTCGTGTCCAGACTTGGAAATAATAGATTTAACAGGCTGTGTTATTACCTCGCGAGGTATTGAGGCCCTCGCTGAGTGCAAGAAATTACGAAAACTGAACATTGAACGGATGTACGTGTGTGCTACATTATCTTTTAAATATATATATATATTTAATATTATCATATTCTTATCAAATTTGTATGTTTACATCTTTTGCAAACATCATGAAACATTGTTGTTTTTCTCTTTGCGGAAACCATAATAATAGTATGGCTTTTGTTACAGTGGATTTTTTGGCGGAATTGATCAGCTTAGTTTACGCAGATTATTTTCCTCCTGTCAACTCCTGGAAGAAGTCAATTTGGTGGGTCTTAGGGACAATTTCGATGAACCACTGACGCTGTGTAAAAACTTAAAACAAATATACTTGAATGTACCTACCGAGAACGCCGATAGTTTCGCAATTTTCGAGCAATGTCCTAAATTGCAAACGATCTATATTGAATATTCATATGAGAGATCTGGCCATTTCGTTGCCCAGGCAAGAGAAAAATACCCACATTTGTCCATCTATGAATATGAGGTAAGATAAGAGAAGAATATAACCGGTGGGACTTTTTTGAATAGTTAAAGGAATTATCTCTACTATATATGAATATGCGAATAAATATACATAAATTCTCTTGACTCTCTATTTCTATTTATAAAAATTTTAAATTAAAAAAAAAAAGATAAAAGGTAGAAAATGATCTGAAAAAAGATGATGTGTTCATGTATTATTGGAAAAAAAATTTTTTTTTTTAATTTTCAAGCATTTTATTCAAATCTATATGTTTTAGTATGTAATAAATATCATGTAAAAATTATGTTATGTCAAATATAAAATAAAGATACGTAACGTAATAACGCATTTTTTATATCCAATAAAATATAATGAAATTGTAGTTTGCACGATTTAGGGATCCTTTAATGAGGGATGGGACAAAGCCGCCATTAATGGGAGCGGAAGTGACGGCAGGCATTTACGCGTCATTTTTGAATAAAACAAAATAACTGTATCGAAAATATATTTACATAAATTCAATTCTAATTGAGGAATTATTTCAATTAAATTGAAGTAAATAAATAAAACTTAATTAAATAAAATAAATTCCGTAAATTAAGAAATTGAGTAAATAGTAACAAACAATAAATACTAATGACTAACGATGAAACAATGAATACTCACAAAGAGTTAATAAATGCAGTAAATAATGCAATAAATAATTTTTTAATTAAATTTAAGTTTTTATATAAATTTAGCAAATTTGTAAATTAATAAATAAAGAAAAACAAAAAAATTTGAAAATCATTTTTATACTAAAAATGTGTGGACGCGATAGTCTGAGCAATGTATATTATTAATTTCCAACTCTGAAAATTAAAACTTTTTAGGAAATAAGGAAAATATTACGATCAGTAGTTTAATTAACAAAAATTGTATTCTTAATACATCTCCATGTTTTGAGGGTTCAGAAAAAGGATTTGTAATCAATGGATTCAGTAGTTTTTAAATAATTTAAGAATAAAATAAAGAAAACATTTTTATTTCTTTAACAAGTCAAAAGCATGATTAATCCATTTTGCTCTTCGATTCGGAGAAGTAGGGAAGTGGCACATTTTGAAGCCTTTTTTGCTTGAATTGCGACAATTAACAGCTTCGCAATATCGCATTTTCTAAATAATTTATATTTATCAATATTAGTTAATTTGATTTATAGTTGAGGTTATGTATTCTCATTTCAGTGTTAAATCATAATATAAAATCACATTCAATTGTAACAAAATTGGATTTATTAAGTACAATACTTTACTTTTATTTTTTCTCACTTTATCAGTTATACTTCTTATATTTCTTCCTGCTTCTTTTTAGAGGGCAATACGGCCTGTTTTGATCACTTCCCCCTGCGGCCATCAGTGACATATACTATACACTATCTTTACTAAAATATACTCAAAGCGGAAGTATCCCACTAATGGCGGACGACCAATCCGCATCCTGCAGCCTCGGTGTCCCATCCCTCATTAAAGGATCCCTAGCACGATTCACATCTTGCCGCCGGGAAATACATACGTCGAACGCTTAATTGATGGACATTCTTCAATTATATTTGATGGTAAAAAAAAAAATTTATCGCGCAAATTTTCGATTGAACAAGGTGTATAGCCACCATGTCGCGACTGCAGTCCATTTGGCGCTACAAATGCTTTAAAGAAAGTTTAAAGCGTACACTGAGAGAAATAATTATTTTTTTCAAACAAAATTTTGTTGATTTAATAAAACCGGAAGATTGTATGTTGCCAAACAGATGATTTGATTGGCTTAACAAAATATTTGTACAAAATATTTTTTTTTATTCTTTTTGACTATTTTGTTTGTTGACTATATTGATTTGTTCTTTTTAACTAAATATTTTGTACTATCAATTATACATAATATAACATTAACTAAATATTTCTTTGAATAAATTTACTATTTTTAAAAACGTTAATGTTCTTGGTTCAATAAAATTATTTTATTGAGTTAACAAAATTGATCATTAACTTTAAAAAAATGATTTTGTATGATACCATTTTCAGAATTCAATTATTTTATTTTGTTCAAATAATAGACGTGTACTTAATTCAATAAAATAAATAATTGGATCAATAAATTAAAAAATCAAAATTGTTTTATTGATTTCCCTAAGAGCACAGTTGACGGAAAGTCGACGGTAAGTCGACTTTTGTAAGTCGACTTCTAGTCGACTTCTAAAAATGGCGGAAAGTCGACTAAAAGTCGGCTTCTAAATAGTCGACTTATAAAAGTCGACTTTCCGTCGACTTTTATAAGTCGACTTCTAGTCGACTTCTAAAAATGGCGGAAAGTCGACTAAAAGTCGGCTTCTAAATAGTCGACTTATAAAAGTCGACTTTCCGTCGACTTTCATAAGTCGACTTCTAGTCGACTTCTAAAAATGGCGGAAAGTCGACTAAAAGTCGACTTCTAAATAGTCGACTTACAAAAGTCGACTTTCCGTCGACTTTCATAAGTCGACTTCTAGTCGACTTCTAAAAATGGCGGAAAGTCGACTAAAAGTCGGCTTCTAAATAGTCGACTTACAAAAGTCGACTTTCCGGCGACTTTTATAAGTCGACTTCTACGACTTCTAAAAATGGCGGAAAGTCGACTAAAAGACGACTTCTAAATATTCGACTTATAAGAAGACGGAAAACAGTCAAGCGGCGCGTCATGCATTATCAATATGGCGGCGAATCTCGAGAAGGCTGGAGGAGCAGAGCTTACGCGAGTGCGAGGAATAAGTACGTGCCGCGAGACAGGACACGATAAGACGATGTAAAGCGCCGCGCTATCAACCACCGCCACGATATGGCGGATCAAGTCGCGAGAAAGGTTTTGCCCGACGAGGTAAAAGAGGATCAGAATAAGGCCAAGTGGAAACATGCTTACAGGTTAGGTATGGTGTGTTATTAATTATCATCGATAATTAAGACCTATTGAATGCGACAGCTCTCCATTCTGAACCATCTTTCAGAACACCAGAAATGGAGGAACCTGATGTGTTCATGCGTTCTTCGTGCGTTCTACGGAAAATCAGTCCAGAATAGGTGGTTTATCAAGAGGTGTACGAAACAAATAAGATGTACATGAGAGATGTCACGGCGATAGAACCCGAATGATTGCCGAAATTTGCTCTCATGCTATGCCATCTTAGTGAACCATTGGTTGATCCACCGCCAAGGTATTCTTATCACAATCCTTGCTTTATAACGTTTTTCTTACTTATTTCTTACTTACTTACAGATATTAATCTTCATTATGATCGAATATTATTCTCATTTATAGATATAATCAAGGAACTGGGAAGATCATTTGCCGCGTGTCTGGTACATTCGGAAAGGCCGGATGGGCACTACCATCGATGGGTATAGAGCATCCGTGGACGGTGTCAAGTGGTTCGTGTATTTCTTCTTCAAGGGTCAAGTGTGCCCTAAGCTGAAACGATTTGTCCCGTCGCTGCTGACGACACCTGGGAGCATCACCAAGTCATGGGCCAGGTAAATCGTCATTCTATCTCCTTTCGGTTTCACGTTGATTCATCGAATAGATTACAATTCAATACGATTTTTTCAGGTTGATACCACGCACTCAAGCAATAGTACAAACGCTGCAGTTGCAGGGAGTCGTGTCCAAAGACAAACTGCTAGAAATCTGGGGTTCGGATAAAAAATGTGAGATTTTAATTTATAAAATAATATTTAGATATTATCATAGACTTCTATACAATACTAGACCACTGACAGGCATCTTGGCCGTGATGCTTGCCGCCATGTTAATTTTAGTCAAGATATGCTATACTACAGATTCTATACAAGTGGTTTTATACAAGATTTCTATACAATAGTCTGGTATATACAGAATGTCCAAAAGAAAAGGTTTAATACTACAGGAGTAGTGGTTCGATTTCGGCATCCAAGTACGCTACACGTCGAAGGCATGACTTACAAACTTATTGATAACATGTACATACCAATATTTAACACAAAAACATTTGCCTGCATCGTTATGTACTGTAATAACGAATGCAGATAAACGCACATCATGAGCAACTGAACACCTGATAGTGACTTAATTCAATGTGGCTGCACCCTTCACTACCACTTGCATCTCGCACTCGCATCAGCTTTTCGGCAGTGCGTCCATAGATGTTAGTGGTCTAGTATAAAAGTCTGTGGATATTATATGTATATATATATATATATATATATATATATATATATATAACAATATTATTATATATTTACAACATTATGATAACAATATATATATTATATATATTTATATAGCTAATTTTGCATATTGTTTCGCGATTAACGCTGGAATGTTTTAATTTTAGTTCTGTTGTCAGCTTACCAGGAGTGGCTGCCAGAATCTGCGCACGCATAAGTGGCACAGATATGGCCACCTTTGTAATTAAGAATAAAACATTAGGATTGTAATTATACAGTTTTTTAGATAATTAAATTATTTTATATATTAAAAAAAATGGAAATGCATCAGTTTTAGCCCTCCAGCAAGGGGTCGATTGTGTATCTTGAAATAATGAGGTAAAAATTACAAAAGTGAGAAAATTTATTAGCGTATCTATGATTTTATTGATCAAAATCTAGTAATATCTGTTAACTTTTGTCATTTTTACCTCGTTTTAAGATACACAATCGACCTCCAGGGTCATGTTCCAAAACTCACTCTAGTTAACTAAAATGCTATAGTGTACGTGACGTAAACTATAAATTTTAGTTACTCAGAGTGAGTTTTGGAACATGACCCAGACGTACGCGGCGGTTTATTTTATCGACTTTAAAAGTTGGCGGGAAGTCGACTTTTCGTCATGACGGGAAGTCGACTTCTTGTCATGACGGAAAGTCGACTTTTAGTCGGCGTTTTTTGAGACATTCGCCGACTTCAAGTCGACTTCAAGTCGACTTTTGTCCTTAAAAAAGTCAACTTTTCGTCATGACGGGAAGTCGACTTTTCGTCATGACGGGAAGTCGACTTCTTGTCATGACGGATAGTCGACTTTTAGTCGGCGTTTTTTGAGACATTCGCCGACTTCAAGTCGACTTCAAGTCGACTTTCGTCCTTAAAAAAGTCGACTTTTCTGCCAGTCAGTTTCGGTAGAAGTCGACTTCAAGTCGACTTAAAGTCGACTTTTTGCTCTTAGGGTTAATAAAACCGATTGATTGTATGTTATTGCCAAGCAAATTTGTTTTGTTGATTCAACAAAATTTTTCCCTCAGTGTAGATTTCTTGTTTTGATTAAACTTGAAAAAAAAGAAAGAAAAAAAAATTGTAGCGCAACCCGCTTATCCTCGGGAATAATACGTATGTACCTTATTTTTCATCGGTGACTTATCTTACATAGCTCCGTGGCTCATGGCTCGAGTCAGTTTAAGCCCCTTGCAGAATGCCAGGCAACAGGCAATAGGAACAGGAAATAACCAAAAAATCGTTAATTACAACCTAAAAAATTTGAATGCTATGATTGGTTGGCAACAGGCAATAGGCACAGAATTTCCAACGTGACGGAAACTTTGTGTCTATTGCCTGTGTTACTGTTTATTCTGCATTTATACATGATTTCTGATTTCTATTCCCTGTTCCTATTGCCTGTTGCCTGGCATTGTGCAAGGGGCTTTACTTCATATTTCGATGACGTGCGAAATCTTGCGTATTTTCGATCGACGTACGTTTCCATGGGAACCCGGAGCCCGGAGTAGAGTCTGTTGTATCATCATGCATGTTTAACCTCGCGCATCGCGTCGCACAAAAAGTTGTGTACAAACATTGCAGGAATTCGCGAAGATATTAACGCTCCTTCTACAGAGTGTCAAATATCGCGAAAATTCTTAATAGTGTTACACGTAATTTATTGCGATGATAAAGATATTGATTTTTACGTTATTTTTGATCAACTTTTACGTCGCACATTGCCAGGACGTTGACATCGACGAGAATGGTTACGTAGTTTATTGTCCTTGTATGGGTAAGTGATTTCGATTTTTATCATACCTACGACATCGTTCGACATGATAATAAAACTCCAATTCTCATTTCAGGACGCTTTGGTAATCAGGCGGATCACTTTTTAGGAGTCCTAGGCTTTACCCAGGCTTTGAATCGTACTCTGGTGTTACCGCCGTGGGTCGAATATCGGACGGGAGAGACGAGATCTGTGAGCACAGAATCTGCATGTAATATAACGTCATTCGCAAATTTTTTTACATAGTGACATCTAATATTCAATTTTATTTTCAGATACAAGTACCGTTCGATACCTATTTCAATGTTTCCCAAGTGCAAAGCTGCCATAAAGCGATATTAATGGAGGACTTTATGAGGGATGTTGCGCCAAAGATATGGCCACCTGAAAAAAGAATATGTAAGCTCTAACGTGGATTCTCTTGAAAGATACGTTGAGCTTTAATGTCAATTTTTTTGAAAGCAAGATAAACTCTTTGTTCTTCCTCAGCTTTTTGTTACGAGGCTCGCGTGGGGACTAACGGAACGTCCTGTAATGCGAAGCATGGGAATCCATTTGGTCCCTTCTGGGACACGTATAATATAGATTTCGTTAAATCGGAATTTTACAAACCGCTCCATTATTACGATGCGTATTACACTCGCGCGAGGCAACAGCAGTGGCAGTGGTATTATCCACCTGAAACTTGGCCGGTACTGGCGTTCACGGGCGCACCCGCCAGCTTTCCAGTTCAGCCTCTGAACAAGCCTCTGCAGAAGTGCCTCAACTGGAACAACGACATCCTGAATAAAGCGAAGGCGTTTATAAGGGAAAAATTGCCAAGGGGCGCGTTTGTCGGCATACATTTGCGAAACGGGATCGATTGGGTTTGTGATATTTGCTGTATACATGTTTTTATACTTTGATTCATTATATTTATTAATTAAATGTAATGTACTAACCCAAATTATAATGGAAAATAATAGTTTTCTATTTGTTATGTCTGGTTTTCAGGAACGCGCTTGCGAACATATACCGTCCGCGCCGGATCTTTTCGCCGCTCCTCAGTGCCTTGGTTACCAAAACGAACGTGGCAAAGCAACTCTCTCGATGTGCTTGCCGTCGTTCGATACAATAATAACTCAGCTGAAGCGCGTTATCCGCGGCGGCAAAGATATTAAGTCTGTGTTTGTGGCGTCTGACAATGATTACATGTTGGATAGACTCGGAGAGGCCTTGTTGCGTATGAAGGTAAGCTTGTATATTCGTCATATCGACGAATGAGTGCTAATGTCATCGTTCTCGTATAGATATCAGTGCACCGGCAGGAACCGCCGGTATCCGCACATTTGGATCTGGCGATTCTCGGAAGGTCTAATTATTTCATAGGAAATTGCATTTCTTCCTTCACCGCTTTCGTGGCCAGAGAAAGAGAAGTCAGAGGATACCCGACATTCTTCTGGGGTTACCCTCCCAGAACCAGAACGGAACTGTGATATTACATTTTGTAACATAATACCTGCCAAATGCGCATAATCGTCAGTTTTTTTATAAGTTTTTATATTTATACATTTATATTGAATTGAGTAATTGCACAATGAGATTAACGTATGTTTATTGTGAGAAAATACAATTGTGACATGTTTCGGATCTCCAGTATATATTTTGCAATAAAAAGTTTATAAGAAACAAATCCGCTTGACTCGACCATCTCGAGTTTTTGTTTATCGTCGTATATACATGTATAAAAATATCAACTTCGACACTTCCTATCGCAATAAAATTGCGGAGTCTCTCTGCACATTTATTCACTTCCTATCTCTCGCATGTCGGACAGTGTCTGTTGTAAAACGCGAGCAAACTCCCTCGTGTCAGTTCCGTTGCACGATTTAAACGACGAGCAGGCAAATAGAATGTCCTTCGGTCGCGGATTGTAGCAGCAGCCGTAACCATCGGACACAACTGGTCCGTAGCACATAAAAGACGCTGACTTATATGGAACCTTTGAGTCACAAAGTTATATCGATTAGCGTAAATGCGCACTTATCTTTTCTCGTTAGAATAATTTTCACACCTCAGTTTTTCCAAGGAATTTCTTTACAACTTTGAATTACCTGACTTGACGTTAAATTGAAATATGTACTTCTGGTGTAACCAACATCCTTGTACAATTCTGGGAGCTCCATTCCTTCGCTTTTCGCTATCATTTTTAAGCCGAACAAATGCCGATCGACACCTTGTCCTGTCGCAGCCTATACAAAAACAAACATCAATTCTGAGGCTTGCGTATTAAAAAAATAATGATTAAAAATGCGTTGTGAATCAAGAACGATTGCCTTACTTGTGCAGCGAATTCTTTATGAGCATTTATAGCTCTAATCATCACTTCCTTCTTTTGCTGTTTGCTCTTACATTCCTCAGGAAGCATTACTTTTGCAAATTCAACGGACTCGGTGCTAGTAGATCTGATGCACTCGGTTCTGGCATTTATGAATCTTCGTAATGCCGCGCTTTCGTAATGAGCTGGCGCCTTCCTTTGTAAATTATAGAATGTCACTTGCATCGCGATCTGGATAAAACTGTCGGGGCTCAGTTTAATCGCTTTTATAGCGTCCGCGCCGAATTTGTCGAATGTAAAACATTCCATGTCTATGTCGTCCGAGAGTCTGAAGAATTACAAATATTTTATTTCCAACAGTACTGGTGTAAGGTAATCGTAAAGAGGCAATCAACCTACTTATCTACTGTATCGGTAGCTACCTCGATCGCACAGTCTATAACGTCGTTAGTTTCAAACTTCAAAAGTTCCGGTCTCGGAAAATCCGCAGATCTTCCGTCTCTCGCGCTGTTTTCTCTTGTCGCTCTGGAAACAAATGGGGATTTTTTATTCGCGTCTCATTAAAAGGGCAGCTTATGTAACAAGTATTATTTAATTATATATTTACATATATTTTAATACATAATCATGAAGAACAGCAACCGGAACTCCCTCGCATGGACTGTGTTCATATTCCATGCCAATATAACCATCGGCGGATACTATATACTGTAAAGATGTGTCCCTCGTTTATCTCAGCATCAAAAGATAATTGTTTTGAAATACACTCGTCACAAAAATTAAAGGAACACTTAAATTTTCTTAAAAACTAGGCAAAATTTGAGCAACTGTATCTTCGTTAAAAATGAACAAAATTTAAGTTTAAAAAAAGGGTTTTAAAGCTTGAAATCTCTACTTTCAGAAGATCACTATTTTCTTTTAGTTTCTGTGAGTTTGGTAATTTTTACATATAGAAAACCACGAGCTGGACAAAATGGGAAATTTTCTTCTCACTTTGTGGGCCTGTCACGTGCTCAAAAAAATTCTGCGAAATTTTTTGACTTTCCAATGTGAAAGCTCGAAGTTTTCCCTACAAAATCTTTTTTTAAAAATGTTTTTACGATTTTTTGTTACTGAGTTAACGCGGATTGAATAAGAAATGAGCATTTTGACTTTGATTGCTCATAACTCCGTTAAAAATCATCGTACCGCAATTCGCAAAATGGATTCTTAAAGCTAAAACTTTGCTCTATCAAGTCGTATAAGCGCCAATTTTTTTATAAAGATGTTTGGATACATTACAAGTGAGTAAAGATGTCGTAAAAATTTGCAATTTTTTACTTTCTTATTTAAATCCAAAAAACAATTGTGCAGAACAACAACAAAAATTTATTCTTTACGTTTTTTTCTACTTTTAAGTATCCTACATTTAAAAAAAATTTGCCGAATAGCTATGAGATTTTCTTCATGGTGGCCACTATGGTTTTACGGGGCAAAACGTACAAAAAATTGTGAAATTGCTTAATTTCAGTAAAAATCAAGAAAAAAAATTAAAAATAACGTCTGACGGACGTTGAAAAACTGTTTTCAATTACGCTGACAATACATTGAAGATGAGTAAGTGTCAGCATAAGCTAGAAAGACTTTTTTATAAAAAATTAATGTTTTGTGTTTTAAAAATTTGAAAAAATACCACCGGCATTAGCGTTACCCAAAGCATACAAGGAGGTTGCTCGGTCGGATTTACGCTTTGTTATGCGCGCGTGCGCGTGCGCGTATGTGTATGTGTGTCATTCAGCTGAGACCCCGCGACTCGTCGCTTTCGCAGTATTTTATGACTCTAAACTCATTTATGACTGTGTGTGCGTGCGCCTGCATGCGTGTATGTGTATGTATGCATGCGTACATGCGTGCGTGTGTGGGTGAGTGGATAGATGGTCACAGGTGGTAAAATAAATTTTTTAAAATTTATACCAGTATAAGCTAGAAAGACTTTTTTAAATAAGAAATTAATGTTTTGTGTTTTCGAAATTTGAAAAAATTCATTTTACCACCTACGACCATCTATCCACTCACCCATACACGCACGCATGTTCGCACGTATACACGCATACGGAACACACACATACATACACATACATACAAACACGCGCATGTGCGCGCATGCATACATAGTCATAAATGAGTTTAGAGTCATAAAATACTGCGAAAGCGACGAGTCGCGGGGTCTCAGCTGAATGACACACATACGCATACGCACGCGCACGCGCGCATAACAAAGCGTAAATCCGACCGAGCAACCTCCTCGTATGCTTTGGGTAACGCTAATGCCGGCGGTATTTTTTCAAATTTTTAAAACACAAAACATTAATTTTTTATAAAAAAGTCTTTCTAGCTTATGCTGACACTTACTCATCTTCAATGTATTGTCAGCGTAATTGAAAACAGTTTTTCAACGTCCGCCAGACGTTATTTTTAATTTTTTTTCTTGATTTTTACTGAAATTAAGCAATTTCACAATTTTTTGTACGTTTTACCCCGTAAAACCATAGTGGCCACCATGAAGAAAATCTCACAGCTATTCGGCAAATTTTTTTTAAATGTAGGATACTTAAAAGTAGAAAAAAACGTAAAGAATAAATTTTTGTTGTTGTTCTGCACAATTGTTTTTTGGATCTAAATAAGAAAGTAAAAAATTGCAAATTTTTACGACATCTTTACTCACTTGTAATGTATCCAAACATCTTTATAAAAAAATTGGCGATTATACGACTTGATAGAGCAAAGTTTTAGCTTTAAGAATCCATTTTGCGAATTGCGGTACGATGATTTTTAACGGAGTTATGAGCAATCAAAGTCAAAATGCTCATTTCTTATTCAATCCGCGTTAACTCAGTAACAAAAAATCGTAGAAACATTTTTAAAAAAAGATTTTGTAGGGAAAACTTCGAGCTTTCACATTGGAAAGTCAAAAAATTTCGCAGAATTTTTTTGAGCACGTGACAGGCCCACAAAGTGAGAAGAAAATTTCCCATTTTGTCCAGCTCGTGGTTTTCTATATGTAAAAATTACCAAACTCACAGAAACTAAAAGAAAATAGTGATCTTCTGAAAGTAGAGATTTCAAGCTTTAAAACCCTTTTTTTAAACTTAAATTTTGTTCATTTTTAACGAAGATACAGCTGCTCAAATTTTGCCTAGTTTTTAAGAAAATTTAAGTGTTCCTTTAATTTTTGAGACGAGTTTATTTAAAATCGTTGAATTTATTTACAATAGATATTAGTCAGATATTTCACCTGCACAGTCTTGTCGTGCCATCTGTTACCAGCGTTTACGCAGCTGCTGTAGCCTGTCATAGTTTGAACCGCCCTGACCGAGGCATTATTCTTCTCCTTAAAAGCGTCTTTAGGTAGATCCTTATCGAGACACAATATAAACAAGGAAGATTCTATGTCCTTGATGATATTCTTATTGTTACCCAGTTCTGAAAATATAACGATAACAATTCAAATTAAAGAATCAGAAATTATAAAAAAATTGTGCAGTTTGAAATAATGGAATGCAAATTATACGAAGGTAAAAAGAACGAAAAGAAAAGCTAAACTGAAATAAACCTAAAAGTAAGCTGTAGTCCTTTGCCCAAGTGTCTCTGTCATTTCCAGTTAAAATTCCTACAGGCTTCCCTTGAGCACACGAACGATCTGCTATATCTTTTACGGCAGCCACGAGCTTGCCCTCGCTTAAAATGCCGTTTTCATCGACAACACAAAGTTTAAAGAACTGTAATATAGATGGAATAGAACCAGCTATATGGCTTCATCAGGCTGATTATACTTACATTATTATTGCTTATGACTATTATGTGTTTAGCCTCGTCTGTGTGCAATAGTTTATCGATTACTTTGTTAGGCTGCCTGTGCGTGCCGAGTATCATGCCGTATGGCTGCATATCAAGTGGATCATTGCGAGCCATCTCTTGTTTCATCTTTTCACTGCAGTGTGATTGCGAATAAATATCACAAGGAATACAAAAGATAAACTGTAAACTGTAGAAAACTCACCTCTTGACCATCTCATTGTAATTGCACACTGCAGCAACGAGACGCGCCGCGTACACATACACGTCATCTGATCGATGGAAAATAACAGGTGGCCCGACGGTTCCAGGACTGGAATGCACGATCACGGGCAAACGGTATCCTAAGTATGCAACTTCCAGCCACCATTCTTTCATCTAAAATAAGTTGACGCGAATTTGTATTATTATTCGCCTATTATAACATTTGAAAAAATGTAAAGATATAAGTACCCAATTATCGGTGTTTTGATATCTCTCCAATAATTTAGCATGTAACCGAGGTCCCGCGCCCGTGTGGCTTATAAATTCACCGACAATCCTCTCCGTATTTTTATATTCGTTGTCAGTCAACAGTGGCTTTAAGGATCTGTAATGAATTATGAGTAACGACATTTGAAGATAAAAATAAGGCATACGGACGGTGTCGTACCTCAAGTAACGTTCCGCAGTTTGCTTGAGATCAGGAACAGGTTGCTTCGGGATCGGTTGCTTATTTAGGTTTAACGTCGTTATAGATGCTCCTCGAAGAACGGATGGTGTCCTACGCAATCCATTGTAGACCTGTTGATTCAATCAATTTCATTGAACAGCTCGAATCTTCTTTCGGTGAAAAATACACGTACGTACTTACCGTATACTTTGACACATTGGAGAGTACTTTGTACATAGCTGGCTTCTCTAGAGAACTCGAGCCTAATCCCACTGTACCGCTAAAGAACAGAAATGAACAGGTATTATCGACATTTCGGAGACAAACGGTATCGCAGATAACAAGTATAATCGTGAAATAAACGTTATCGCGTGGGAAGTATCCAATGGAGCTCACTGTTCGTCGAGATATATGTCTCACACTCTACCGAGTGTCAAAAGTTTCAAGAGTATCTTCTCAGCAGTTATGTGTCACGCCCACACATATGCTAAACGTGTGCATGTGCATACAAACATATACACACGTGGCCTGTCTAAATCAGTACGCGCGAGGGTAAGTGATTTGTGTGACGATAGTCAACGCATCAACGGAGTATATTGTTATAAATTGTCACCAATTATATCACGGACATTGGACCGGCCAATTGCAACAATTGAGATACGCTTGTGTCGCGTATCATCCGAAGAGAGTATTTCAGGATTATTTTTAACAATGTATAATACATACGCGTCCATATGGCGAGTCCTGATGCCAGGTAAAAGGAGTAAATGTACGTCGTACGAAACTGATCGAGACTGCAGGTAAATTATGTTCTGTGCTGGTCAAAGCTCAACTTGCGGCAGAAACATGAGTCACATGAGTGCTTCACGACTCTCTTATCTTTGTAGTACATGCAACGTATATGTGTATAAGTAGGACTGACTTAGGAGTATGTAGATCCCTCCAGTCGTATTCGATAAGAAATAAGAGCAATTCGACTACCGAAGTCGACGACTTGAAGTGTCAGCGACCATTTAGCGACTTTAAAGCAGTCATGAATATTAATGAGATGAGAAATCGAAACCGGTTTGTTGTGTTTTATTTATTTGTTCCAATCGGCTGCGATTGCGATGTCGAATGAACGATTAATATATACCTGCAAAATAATATTTTAATAAATAACTAGATATATTTAAAAAATAAACATAATGTCATGTATGTATGTGCGAAGAAGTTCCTGGATACATTGAAATTGCGACTCTTTATAGATTCGTCAAAATTCATTGTAATAAACTAACGTTTGCGTAATCAGTTTCTCTACAGAATCAAGCCACTTTTTGAATATGGCTCTAGAGATTTCTGGGGTTACTCGTGAGAACTTATACGTATGGACTGAGCTAGTGACAGTCCCCTCCTCTTTCCTTCAGGAAAACTGGCAATTCTGGCATTGCTGGAGCATAACGGAAAATGGGGAATCACTGATGTCGCGTTACTCCGCTGCGATACAACGGCTCCTGCAAATGTTAGCGCGGAATGACACCGAGAGCACGTGCTGCTTTTCGCTGAGGGCGGCTGAGAGTGGCTGAGAGCTAGGTCCGTGCGAACGTATCCGGAGTCCGGAGTGTTTGTACCTGTAGCCGCGCGGGCAAAATGTAAAGAGGTTACACCCTAACCTTACACCCCTGGACCCCCCCACGAACAAACGCATCCTCGGCGGGACGAGCGACAGGAACAGGAAGCTCACCGAGAAAGTTCGCAGAGTCGCGAGACGCGGTCGTAGTGCGTGAAGAACCCGCGCTTGTCAATTCCAATTTCTAACGACGAGCCGCACGATGAACGACGCCGAGAACGCGGAGGACGATACCTTCGGGTCGTACTGCGCGCTGCTGGTCGCCTTCAAGACCATGAAAGAACGTTGCCAGCAGTTGCAGACGCGACTGGCGGTGGTGGAGGAGGAGAACGTGTGCCTCAGGCTCGAGTGCGGCAGGGACATGTCCACGGCTATTGTCAAGGTCGATAAGAGCGACAGGTCTGCGCTGCAAACCCTGCAGGTTCGTCAAGTCGAATTAGACTGAAGGCCTTATCTTTCTTAACTTAAGGCACAGTGCAGATTGTAAGAGACATCTATTTCTTGAGAATTTAAAAGTCTGAAAGTGGCCTTTTCTTATTCAACAACTTGCCACAAGATTTGTTTGTTTCTTCGGTCCATTTAGCCGCACGATTGAGACTGATACAGTAGAATTGTAAACATTAGAAACATTAATATTGTTTTAAGGACAAGTACATAGAGTCTTATGTACATACTTCTTTCAGTAATGTGAAATAAAATAAGATATATAAAAATGAAACACATATTTCTGATCATTTGCGGTCTATGGTATTTTGCACGCATTTAACGGTACGAGTAATATGTTTTTGGGTTGCAGGAAAAGGTAGAGGAACTCACGAAACAAAAGTCTCAGCTGTCGCATCACGTTTTCATGGTGGCCGCAGAAAATCGTCAGTTATGGAACAGATTAACGAGACTGACGAAAACTAATAAATCTTTAGGTAGTCAATTAACAAAAATTTCGGACACGCTTAAGCAGCATCCCACCACGCAGCCATCTGAAATTATTTCGTATAACTTTCGCGATGTGTCTAATCTAGATAAACAAAGCGCTAACAAGACGTATTTACTAGCTACGGACGGTTGGTATCAACTTGATACCTAACGACGCTTCTTGTCAATTATTAACTAATTTTCATTGTAGGTGAAAGAGAACAAAGCTTGGAAGAAATATCTCTTCGATTAATAAATAGTATTATGTTAGAGAAGTCTGATCTCGAACAGCAATGTGCAGAGGTAAGGAAGTAAAAATATCATAAACCATTTATCGCCTCTTACTCAATATCCGTTGTTTTATCCGCAGATGGTGGAGTTGCACAATCGGTCCGAATTAAATTTACAAAATGTTGGCTTCACGTATCCAGAAGATTCTGACACAGATTCACTGGAGCAACTAAAGCAGCATGAAATTCGGTTGTTCCAAACCAAGGATACCTTACTTGGGCAGCAAACCAGGTTAAAAAGGGCCCTGCAGAATCTTAAAAAAATGAGAAAAGGTGAGAGTCTCAGTTAAGTGTAATTATAATCGGATCATCTTTCTGGCATTAGTCGCAATTCGGAGAAAGTTCTCTAGAAATTTGTCAATTTTCAAACAAATATATATATTTTCAGGAGCGATATGTAATAATTGTCGAAAGAACGCGAATAAAAAGATGTGTCAAACGGGTACGCAATTTGATTCCGACGATAGTTTCAAAGAACACGGAGCTACTCAGACTAGTCTCATGAATCCTAGTATTTCCATGGAAAAATGCTCCAACCTAAATGATAATATGGACGCCGATATAAATACATGCCCAATGTGCGGAACTGCTTACGGAAAATCCATACCGTTTGCGGAGTTCCACGAACATGTCATAAATCATTTTACCAAAGAGGTGTCAAACTCTACAGAGGATTTCGAGCTTGTACATTGATTTCGTCATCAAAAAATCAGTGATAAGCCGTTACACGTGAAATTTTCTTCAGATTCCAAGAAAATTCGTGGTGATTGGGAATACAGAATATTGAAATAGATGAAATACTCCAGATATAAATTATAGACGAGACAATACTGTCTGTTGCAAAAGATTTTATTTTTATATCAATAAACGAAATCACGAAAAAAAGTTGAAATATTTTTCGTCGCATAAAGGACCTTAATTATAAATATATTTATGTAATAAAACATTCTAATATTTTTAATTTCGAAAAATTTCGAACATTTCGAATATCCTCTTGAACTAATATGATTCCAGCTTTTGACTACGAAAATTAAAACCTGATTTTAAGTGCACTTTATGCAAGATGAGTAGGTTTAACGTCTTTTTATCTGATGGCTCCTGCGTTGTTGGCTCCAATAAGTTTTGATGAAACCACGAAGGCCTTTTCTTCGGCAACTCGACTACTCTTTGGTTCTGGAATTAAAGATAGATTAAATCTGTATTTATGTAAACAAAACTGAACTCTAATATCGACAAAGCGTATATTTTTAATACCTTCCAAAAATCTTCCGTTTTAGATTCCTTTTCTCCGTCGTACAATACAATTACATCCTGTTCTACCGGCCTTAGACCCAACTCTTCTGAATGGCATCTTGCATTTCTTTAGTCTCGAGCTTTACTTTTTCATAACAATGTCCTGCATGATAAATAGATATAGGTAAACCATCGTAAGTTCCTTTTATTCATTTTTATATTCAAGAATATGAATCTAAACTGCTTTTTATATTTTTTAAATCCACAATTATCTTATACTGATGAAATTTACCGCATAAACGG
Source organism: Temnothorax unifasciatus (assembly GCA_030770225.1). Lineage (NCBI taxonomy): Eukaryota > Metazoa > Arthropoda > Insecta > Hymenoptera > Formicidae > Temnothorax > Temnothorax unifasciatus. Next base: position 1,020 of record JASTWK010001024.1, on the reverse strand, counting down.
TTGGCTTCATAATGATGACCACAATTCGTACACATTAATATATTGGTTCTCATAATAGGTGGCTTCCACATATATTTCATTACTCCGAATCTCCTCTTAAGTTTCGCTTCCAAACTACGTCGATGTTTTGGAACTGCCCATAAAATGCCATCCTCGAAAATTTCCTTTAGAGAGTGACCACCGAGACTCGTCGATTTCGACTTGTTCGGGAAACCGTTGCAGTCGACCGCACATAGTTGTCCTACTACGGAAAGTTTAAAAGATCCTTCTTTAGATTTCAATAAATGTGTTGACGAAGTTTGCCCTTAAACTAGCTTACTAAATTACTAAAATCTTTTTATTTATCTGCGCACGAAACTGATTATTCTACAGCTCCTTCAATTGAGGTTAGGGAACATAAAAAGATATGAGTCATCACTTAGATTATTCGCATTAACTTTTAAAATTCAATTGAAAATACGTGTATGCGTGTTAGTTTTCAATTACCTGGAGGAAAACCGCGACCAAAGATCGTTTGAATCGCCTGTTCAAATTTTTGAAGAGCCAAACTTAACCTATTCATCTTGCCACCTGCTACACTGCACTGTACATACAATTTGTCTGTTCTTTGCAGCTGAACTGACTGCACTAGTTCAGAGTTTATCTTTGGTCTGTTCTTTACAGCTGAACTAGCTGCACTAGTTCAGAGTTCATCCTTTTCCTTCCAATGTGGTGTAAAAAAGATAAACTCTGAACTAGTGCATCCAGTTCAGCTGCAAAGAACAGACCTAAGACACCACATTGGAAGGAAAAGAAAAGAATGAACTCTGAACTAGTGCAGCCAGTTCAGCTGTAAAGAACAGACCAAATGCCGACAGTATACCGATACTTCGATTCTTCGATAGCGCTAAGCGGCGCTGCAATCAAAACCGCGCTACCATCGAGATGTATCGAATCGAATCGAATCGCGCGAGGCGATACGATCGAGGACCTATTTGAAGAATTTGAAGAATTTTCGGTTTTTATACTTGTCATATATTG
>JASTWK010001023.1:0-56538 GCA_030770225.1 Temnothorax unifasciatus | reverse complement strand
AAAATTCGGTTAATTCTTTGAACTAAAAAATTGGAAGAATTAAAAAAATCGGTTTCCAGAAAATTATTAACAAAAAACTATACACATAGTAGCACTCTCCGGAAAATTCTACCCCTATTTTATATACTTTTGATAAAAATTTGGTTCAGGAGTTTAGGCTGGGCGATATTAAAGAATCCGTGAAAACACGTTTTACTCCTTTTTACCCCGTTAGGGCTCGAATTTCTAAAAATCCCTTCTTAGTGGCACTCCCCGGAAAATTCTACCCCTATTTCATATATTTTTGGTCAAAATTCGGTTCAGGGGTTTGGGCTGGGCGTTGATGAGTGAGTGAGTGAGTGAGTGAGTGAGTCAGGACATCTTCCTTTATATATATATATATATATATATATATATATATATATATATATATATATATATATATATATATATATATATATATATATATATATATATATATATATATATATATATAATTACACATATATAATTTTTAAGATAATTGTATACTTTCAATTTATATATATAAAATTACATATTAAGATTTGTATATACATACATTGTATTAGAAAAAAAATTTTTATTTAACCACTAAAGGATACTAACTTGCTCGGGCCTACGGGTACACTGGGCACAATACCCTGGTGGAAATCTCCCTATGGGTAGTTAGTAAAACTCCCCATTTTAGATAGGTATATACCCATCTAAATGAGTATCTCTTCATACTGCATAGGCATTTCCCTATGTCTCGTGAGTATCTACCCTTTCAATTCCTTTTTTAAGTATCTTCCCATGAGCATCTCTCTATGAATTTTGCGTCTTTCCTTTTCCCATATATTGGATATATAAGAATGTTTGTACTGCCTAGGAGTCTCTTCATTAAGATGTGTACAAAACAGTGTGTGTGTGTGTGTGTGTGTGTGTGTGTGTGTGTGTGTGTGTGGTGTGTGTGAGAAAGAGAACGAGATATATATATATATATATATATATATATATATATATATATATATATATATATATATATATATATATATATATATATATATATATATATATATATATATATATGAGCAATGAAATAATTAGGAAAAAACCATATTAATAAATTCAGATAATAGATCTTTCAGATCTTTTACAAAAAAGAATTTACTTGGAACGGAAAAATGCTTCTGTAAATCCGAAGGATTTACAAAAGCGTTTAAACAATATTAATAAAATATTGTCTTCGAAAATTAAAACTGTACGTCAAACATTTGAGCTAAAAGATACATTATCCGATGAAGAAGATTAAATAATATACATGACCTATCATCCCTAAGACGCCCATAAGACGCGTTAACGACTGACCTCTGCCGCAAAGGACGGCTTCTGAAAAGTCCCGAGAGTCGAGAGCAAGTCGACCGAACTAGGATTTAGATCGTAATGAGAGGCGGTGGACGCGCGATAGTCGTCGACGAGACTCTCTTGAAAGAGAATCGTCGTCTTTTGCACGATATATTCGCCGTTAATCTTCTCTCTCCTTTCAAATCCTAATCAATTCCTGTTCGGTAAATTATTTCCTTATATTTATTATCGGTATAATCGGTCAAGTCAAATTCGCTCCGACCGATTATCTCTTGCGACGGTCGTTCGTCGGCGCGAGCTAGACATTCGGCTCCGTCCGGCGCTCTTCGGGCCGGTTCGTTACCTAGCTGGGCCCGGCTCGCTGCACTGCAGATTCGTCTCGCCACCTCGCCGGTTCGCACGTGTTAGCACGCGTTCGTGCTATTCTAAGTTTCGTAACGACTTTGGTTCGGTTCGGGACTCGATCTCGTGTGTGTGTATTGTAATTAAAACAGACAATTCAGAGAAACAGTGTAAGTTATTTCTCGACCCGCCCGATCGCGAGGAAACGCCGTAGATCACTTGGTGGGAATGTAGCCACGCGCTGCATATTTTACAATTCCGGTAAAATAGACCGGTATATAAATATATCCGATTTATTTTATTCTCATTTTGACGCTATTGATGCTTAGAACGTTTATTTTATCGCCGAGTCATCTCGAAGAAATAGAAGGAGGGGGGCGGCATAATTTATCGCATTTTTTTTTCTTTTACCAGCAGACAGAAGCTGTCCAATCTCTCGTCTTCCCGAAGGTGAGGCAAAGTCGGGTTACAATGCAGAAATCGCTTTTGCAATCACGGCGAAAATACAGTTTTTATATTCGCTTAGTCTAGACGCAATTATACGTTAATTTATAACAACTCTGCCGCAATCGCCCCCTCTTTCGACCCATATTGATTATAATTTACTCTATTACTTATTCTGCATAACGCGCACATTCGGCTAAATTTGATCGATGTAATTGTATACGCGTGAATTTTTTACATTCCTATTTTATTTGTAATAACGGGTATATATATATCGCAGAGGACTTTCTTTTTTTTTTTATATTCGGTTATCATGAAGTCTGCGGGATTCATTAGAGAAGCATGTCTTATAAGACGTATCATAACCTGGAATCGAGGCTAATCACGCTCTTATGCAATTTAACTTCGCCTCGCCGCCGCGATTATTTATCTTCCACCGTCTATTTACTCCGCCGAGATCCGTACGTTTACGCCGACAACGTTCACTAATCGACAAACAGCCGCAAAAAAAAGCACATGTGCGATCCGCCTGACGCGAAATAACTTGTACATGATTCTGATTTATATAAATATATAAATTTTATAAATATTTTGTTGATATTTTGTTTATCTAACTTGTCTCCAGTATTTTTTGTGCTCTAGGTATATGTATGAATAAATTTCTATAAACAGATTCCTATGGGTAGATTCCCATAGGTAGATTCCTATGGGTAGATTCCCATAGGTAGATTCCTATAGGTAGATTTCCATAGATACATTCCCATAGGTAGATTCCCTTAGGTAGATTCCCATAGGCAGATACTCATGGGTAGTCCCAATTCTCCCCATGAGTATCTTCCCTTTTTTGCCTACCCATGAGAAGATTTCCACCAGGGTATACCTAGCCGTGGTTTTTGTTTTTATATGTAATAAATAATGGCAATAATTACATCTCAGTTGATTTTCAGAATAAATGGCCTCTCATCTGACCTCTTCATATTCAACAAGAGTTTGTGGGATGTTCAAATATCGTGGATGTTCAAATATCCAATCACATTTTCATCAGATGTTTTGGGGTTGAATTGGGCTTCATCATTTTTACCCATTTCTGCAAACATTGGATTTTGAAAACAACTTAATTAAATGTGTTAAAAATTGCAATTTCTTTTAATGACAGGTTTTGTGTTAGGGCACAAAATGTTGTTAAATGATGTTGTAATAACTATCATGTTGATTAATAAATTTTATTTACATTTTTAATTATGTGTCTTTTTCATAAATTATAGCTCCACAGTTAACGAATTTTTCGGCAACGGACCTGGAATGGGACCTATTAAAAGAATTCGAAGCCAATATTGCAGCAGAAGATATAGAATCTCAAGGATTAGTTTATATTGCGGGATATGTTGCGTATAGATATCGCCATCAGTATCCTCAATTAGGTAGTGCAACCAATACGGCGATACACTGTAACGATTGGCTGTCGTTTATTTCGCGAGGAAACTGTATTCGTCCGTCTGCAGACTTTTTAAAAGTTGCAGAAATTATGAATAATCAATTTATGTTATTTCACGGAGATTTTTTCAATCAAGAAAACAAAATTTTTGACAAATTAACCCAAATTGTATGCGTGAAAATAAATAATAGTATTCCAAAAGAGGTTGTTGCATGTTTGGTACGTACACGAACGTATATACGTTTACGAAAATTAAATAAAGATATAAAAATGAATAATTCAATTAAAAAGAAAGCTCAAAAAACCAAAAAAATTTGTAATGTATTATTATAATCTGCAATGTGTTATAATTTTTTTTTATTCATTTGCATTTATTTTATAAAAAGTTGTATTTTATTTTTAAAAAAATTATATATTAATACAATTATATTATATATTTATATTGTATTATATATTAATACAATTGTTTTAATTTGGCAAAACTGTGTTTTTATTTTATTGAAGTTATTTCACTTTGAATTTCCGCCTTTTTGTTTGGGGCAGTTCTGATTGGTTCTCTGCCCATAATACCGCCATTATGCGCGTTGCTTCACTTTGTATACTTCCACCATGTTCTCATCTATCCACGTAAGCGCTCACTGCCTTTCCAAGCGTGTCTCGAGGAAGGTCGTACTTCCGCTCTCGCAAGTATCCACGTGTTATTCTATACAGCGCGCTCGCTGTTCTCCTTTTCTTAATTGTAATAAAGCACGATATTAACTATAGCAGTGTGTCGTGATTTCTGCAATAAACCTAACCCATAAAAGTATTATTTCCTAATTTTATTAATAAAAGCAATTTTTATATATTTAACAAATGATTTTAAAGTAGAAATAAAAAACTATTGTAATAGTATAACAAATATTAGTATAACAAATAAAGATTATCACAATAAAAAAGTGTGCAAGTAGAAACTTGCACATTGCTTTTTCATAGTTTTTAAGTGTGCAAGTAGAAACTTGCACATTGCTTTCTTATAATTTTCAAATGTACAAATTATAAATTTGAACATTACTTTCTTACAATTTTTAAGTATGCAAATTATAAATTTGCACGTTGCTTAATCAACATTTTATTTCGCTCATAAAGCTTCCTCTATGAGGAAGCTAAATTAATAAATATCTACTAATATAATTATACATAAAAAAAGGCTTCCTCATAGAGGAAGCTTTATGAGCGAAATCAAATGTTGATTAAGCAACGTGCAAATTTATAATTTGCATACTTGAAAATTGTGAGAAAGTAATGTTCAAATTTATAATTTGTACACTTAAAAATTATAAGGAAGCAATGTGCAAGTTTCTATTTTATAGTAGTATAAAAAAGTATAAAGTTTTTAATGGTATAATTTATTTGCCTTAAACATATTAAATAGTACTCAATAACTTTTCCTTAGGTACGGCGTATATACCGGATGAGTTACCCTATGTTCTTTATGCTCATAAGAATGGATTAGAATATTTTATATAATTTGTATTTTTTTAAATAAATCAATTGTGTAATTTAGAATTTAGTGATTAAGGTGGTTCATGCATGTAGGTCAAATGTAGTTAGCCCGGAAAATGTGATATTAAATGAAAGGTTAACGTTTCCAGAATGTGTCTTTAAAGTTTCGGATTTTTTAACCGATTGGTTCCGGAGATATATGTCCGTAAACTTTGCCAATTTAACGCGGGGGGTAGCCCCTCTTGCAAAAAACGAGGCTAAAGCGCTTACGCTGCAAAAATTGCAATACTTCAAAAATAGATGAACGAACCAAAAACTGACGAAATGATGCACGATGCAATAAACATTTTGCAAGATACTGACGAAAGCTCGAGTTTATTGACCGAATTATATAATAATAAAACGTAAATTTTGATTGACTAAATCGACAACACGGAACTGATGGCTGGACTCGAGCGGCACTAGCGGCAGCTTGGCAACGTCGCACGTGTCAGCTGATAAGTATAGCGCACGGAGGAATAGAATTCTATCAATTTTTCGTTTCGTCTCAAAACGTCCCTTACGTCAAGGCTGCTCGCTCCAGCTCATATTTCACACTTGTATCGCTTGTAGCGACGCTTGTACGTACAAGTTATATAGATCGCGACGACGAAGACTGCTGACTCAGCTGACTGCAACGTTGCCGCGCTGCTATTGTACATATATTCACAGGGCTCACAACTCTAGTAAAAGATGTGACTTTTTCTCAATATTTTAATTACGTAGAGGTCGTATAACATTAAAGATGTCATAAATAATAAATCTAATTATATGCTGATTTTTACGGACAAAAATCACTTATTTATCACTAATAAGAATAGTTGCCTATTTGACTTGCAAGTACTGCATGAACCACCTTAATAAAATGTACTAAATGTTTTTTATAATTACGTTTTTATTTATATGAATAGAATAAATGAATATATATCAGTAATCAGTTCTTTGTTTAGTACTTTTCAGACTGTTTTAAAATCTTCAATATTTTTATATATGTTTATAAATATTTTGTGAAAAATGCTTATATTGCATTTAATTTACAATTAAAAATGTAATATTTTTATTAATATATACATACATAATTATATAATTACATAATATTTTGTACTTTCTATTATATTGAGTGAATTTTGTTGGCATAAAATTGAAATTGCGCGACTCGTCATTGTAGGAATGCATGCAAGTGATCGGGATCAACCGTCGATCTCGTATAATCGCGCCCGTATTCGTAATTTGCGAACGATTCCTGATGTTGGCGAGACGGAGAAAGGCGGGCTTTTTTCGGCTGCGCGTCTGGCCGTGACCCGTTTCGCATTACATAAGCAAGCGAATCGCCGCTGCTTTGGCCTCGAAGTCACGGCGACGGACCAGCGCCGAGCGATCCGGACGGGTGGGCTGACGTCGGGTGAACACCCAGACAAGGTCAGATCCGAGCAGGATGCACAGCTATGCAGCCCGATGGGATGCGCTGCGCGTATGATCTTTTCTTTTCTTTTTTCGTTGACCTCCCTGTCGGGGAACAAGTCTTTGTTCGAAGAAAGGACGCTCGAAAGCTGTCGGAGAGTGACCAGGTAAATCAGAACATTACATGGTTAACACTATTGCTAAGAATACTGTATTTGGCCATTTCATTAATCTGTATCGAATAATAGAGCAATCAGTTATAATTCCTGACAAAATAATAAATCTGAAATAATATAACACTGTTTCGTTAAACTCTTAATTCAGTAGGAAAAATTAATGCTAAGTAATGAGATCTGACAGCTTTTTTGGATAAAACGTCTTTGTTTAATATGATACACTTATTATAGTTTATATAAGACAAGCATTTCATATTACCAACATGCTTTAAGCCATAGTTGTAGTAAAAATATGCGAGTATACTCTCGATTTCTTAATTTCATTAGTTTAGATTACTTGCACAATCAATCTGATTGCTATTTTTTATCTCCTTTTATTTTCCCTTTAATATATTTTTTTTATTTTAAAACTTATTAACATATTAGGATTGCAGAGTAAATTGTAACAAATACATTTTTAAATAAATTTGTAAAGAATACTAAGTGAGAACATACAAGTGTATTTTAGATTCGTCGCACTTTCTTATGTTTATATATGTTCCTACTTCTCATTAGCTTGATTGATTGAAAATTATGCATAAATATGCGCGCTTTGAATAGTATAATTAATTTTGACGTCAGTAAAATACTTATAATTAATTACAACTTACGACACTTAGTGTTCAGAAGATCGGACTGCATAGCGGAATGTAGATACATGTCACGGCGTGAAAAAAGTTTTGTTTCGAAACGTGGGAAATGTAAAGCAGGCGTCGTACTGCTACGAACTGTTACAACAGTTTTAATCGCGGCGAGTCGTACGGATTTGTCCCGTGGTTCTTTAATCCCGCGGACTTACGTAATGCGATCCAATTTAACCCGTTCCTTCGTCCGTTCTCCGGTGATATACGCTGGAGTAAGCGCGCGCCGTTTTCGCAATTACGAAGCAATCGCCCGAGAAATTTGCCAGCTCGTAGAACGAAACACCGTATGGTGTATTAATGACACGCTCTAATAATGTATTATCGCGAACAAGCTATCATCTCGATATTTCCTTGTATTGCAAGCTCGCGTATCATAGTTATATTAATGATATTCTGCATTTATCTATATCAAATTCTGATATTTGTACATTTTCATGCTGCACTCATACAGTTTTCGTTTTCTATTTTTAAAATATACCTGTATCGAGAAAGTTTTTATATGGTTTATGAAATATTATAGTACGGTGTAGCATGTTTTTACTAACAATAAGTATGTAATGATATTTTATAGCATAGTTACATTTTACTTTTTTTATTATTAAAGAATATTTAATCTTTAAGAAATATTTGTATTCTCTCTCTCTCTTTCTCTCTCTCTCTCTCTCTCTCTCTCTCTCTCTCTCTCTCTCTCTCTCTCTCTCTCCCCCCTCCTTTTTATATATGTAATTAAATAATAAAAACAAAAACAAACTATAAATATATTTGTTTCTTATATATTTACGATAAATATAATAACATTGTAAATTTGCAATTTTGTATTAAATTCTTCGATATTCCTCGCATGTCGCAAATTACTCGTCAATAACCGAACCAACGTTCACACGATAGATTTCTTGAATTAATTCATCGCACTATCCCCAAGCTTGATAGTGACATAATCCATGATCGCGCAACAGCAGAACACTTTGTGCAGGCCTGGTAGAAATCGCGCTAAGTAAACAAATCTGTCGCGATTAATTACCATCTGGATAACGCGTGGCCAGATGTTATCGGCGTGAATCCGGGCGAACATTTGCGCGGATACAGTGACTTACGCAAGATTTTCGACGTTTATACCTCAAGTTTAGTCAACCTTGATGTTACATACGTTCGCTCGCGCGCGCATTGCGTAGATGTTAAACGGCCGATTATGTAACGATTAAGTCCAGCGTTAGTCACCAGCCACGTAAGTCCCTAATCGCCTCGGCTTGCAAATTGCAAAATCGACAGCGCTAAATTGAGGCGTAACTTTAATAACTGCAAAAAGCAACGATAATAAATTGGTATATATTCGGTTGTTTTTGCTCAAATCTATCTAAAATATAATGATATAAAAAAACAAAGTTGCCATGATAAATATAAGCATGATATAAAAAAATACATTTATAAATATTAATTTATAAATAATTACGCGATAAATATTGTTGAGTAGAACTGACATTAGAATTGACGAGAAGACAATTCAGAGAGCAAGACTTATAAAATTCGGAGGAACATATCAGAACTTATACGTAATCGCTTAGCGGCTTATGTAACAAGTATGGCTAAGCTCGTGTAATGCGAAGTTTCGTGGTTCGCGGCCCACCTCGGCCGAGAAATCAAGATGACACAATATGTGTATACCATTCCAGGCTTTCGTAAAAGATTTCACAAAGCAGCGATTGTTTGGCTCCCGATATGAATGCAAATGCGAATATTTTTCAGGTGATTGAAATTGCGTGACAAAGTTCTGCTATTCATTGAGTAATATATTCGACATGTCTATCGATATGTTACTGGCCAATCGTATCCGGTTAGAAATACGTATACATTAGGGTGTGTTATTTTGGGGCAACTTTTTTTTTTTTCATTTTACGAATAGCATATATACTTCCAGGAAGGTAAAATAAGATACCTGTTAAAATTTTAGCCCTTAATATTAATATTAACAGGTCACTCATCGCAATTTTTTATTTTTCATTTAGTAAGATAGAAAAAATTTTATAACTATCTAACAAACAGTAATACAGCATTGCGCCACATAGATTTTCTGTAGTAAATTTACCGCTCTACAAAAAAGATCTCTTATCATTTTTTCATAAATTCAACCGTTCAAAAGATATTCAAAGTTAAAGTTTGATAAATTTTATAAAACTTGTTTTTGCTTCTTATGAATTTTGTATCATATCGACTATCAAAAATTATGAAATAACCAATACATATTTTTGTAGAAAATTTAACGATCTACAAAAAAGGTCTCTTATATTTTTTTCATAAATATAACCATTTAGACGATATTAAGGTTTAAAACTTTGAACTTTAAACCTTAATATCGTCTAAATGGTTATATTTATGAAAAAAATATAAGACCTTTTTTGTAGATCGTTAAATTTTCTACAAAAATACGTATTGATTATTTCATAATTTTTGATAGTCAATATGATACAAAATTCATAAGAAGCAAAAACAAGTTTTATAAAATTTATCAAACTTTAACTTTGAATATCTTTTGAACGGTTGAATTTATGAAAAAATGATAAGAGATCTTTTTTGTAGAGCGGTAAATTTACTACAGAAAATCTATGTGGCGCAATGCTGTATTACTGTTTGTAGGATAGTTATAAAATTTTTTCTATCTTACTAAATAAAAAATAAAAAATCGCGATGAGCGACCTGTTAATATTAATATTAAGGGCTAAAATTTTAACAGGTATCTTATTTTACCTTCCTGGAAGTATATATGCTATTCGTAAAATGAAAAAAAAAAGTTGCCCCAAAATGACACACCCTAGTATACATATAAACTTTACATATAATGTGAAGTTTAAATGTATTTATTATTAAATGTATTTCGAAATAAACTAGAAAATTATCCAAGAAAAATCAAAGAAAAAATTTTAATTCTAAATAATAAATTATAGTCAAAATATGTATGAGATACAATCAAATAAAAATTAATTAACTTAAAATTGACAAAGTTTATATATTTTGTGGTAATTCGGATAAAACACGGTTTTTGCGAAATTATAATAAACATTTAATAAATTTGCTACAATGAACTTGTATCAGCACTTAATGTTGAAAAAAAATTTTTATTCCACTAAATTACCCAAATACAGCTTGCAGCTCATTATATTTCGTTGTATTTCGTCAAATGTACCACGCGAATTATTCGGAGAAGTATCGTTGTCATGTAATAGGAACTTGTTATCGTATGAGTGATCATGTTTTTAATAAATAAATTAGCAAGTCGTATTGAAATGTAACAGCAGATGCTGAGGGAAAGATTGACATCAATTGATTTTCAACACTCAATATCGTCGACTCGAACTGCTTTGCCCACGCAAACTATCAACGTAGATACAACGCGTTTTATAAATCACCAATGAATGTGCCTGTCTATTTTATCGAAACTCTGTAGGAGAGGAAATGAATCTATAGGAGAAAATTGCAGCGTTTCGAAAGTGCAGATATGAATCATAAGACAAATGTGATGTAACAATAACGCAAATGTCTCTGATATATGACAAAAAATAATATATAGACAATAAAAGCTTGCATGCAATTAGTAAAATTGTAATGAATAATGATCAGGCGTAATTAATTACACATCAGTAAAGCTATGTAAGTAGATTGTTGATTGGTCAGGATGTTTCAGCAAGAATCAATCACATATCAGCTGAAAACTGATTTCTCCAAGAAAGATTTTCATTTCTGACTAATTGGTGATTGGTACTTGCACAAACATTATGTATTACCACACATACCACATGAAATTATTACATCATTAAACGCACAAGTTACATTATGCTGTTGAAAACTGGTTGAGAAAGATTATTTTTATTAAACTGATGATTTTTACAAGAACTTTATAAGTTGTTATATCGTCTAAAAATTAATTTTTACTAGGAAAGACTTATTTTATAAATAGCAAGTACATGAATTATTAATATTACTAATTTATTTGTGTATACAATAATTTGTGTATGAAATAGATTTATTCTTCTCTATCTTAAATATATAAAGTCAATATTACATACAAAGAATTCCATTTTTTCAGTAAAATTCGCTAATAATCTCGCACATTCTTCTGCTGAACATTCGATTTTCATATTATAATTCTGAATATCTCTCTCGCAAATCTCGGCAATTCCGTTGCTACGTAAGATCGTATTTCCATTCCAGTTGCGCAAATTTGGGTCATAAAGTGAGATCGCTACAGCTCACTTGGGTTTTATCGTAAATGTGAAGAGATTATGCAACAATACAATATGTCTTTTCTCTGCTCTACAATAAACAGTTAAATATGCCGATACCTCAATGCTAAAGAAACGATATAATACACAAATCTTCATTTAAATATTGTATTCTTATTTTATTTAAAATATACGTTAAAAATAAGATCTTCAAGTACGGAGGCCAAATAATTAAACTCTTAACAATTTAGGTTCCAAAAAATTCATATAACATTAATAATAAAATTTGAATTCAAATAATTAATAAACGTACAATAAAAACATATTGCAATGATCGAATATAAATTTTTTTATTTATTCTAAATATATCAAATTTAAGATTATAAAATTTATGTCGTTGGTACGTATTTGAATGGAATCGATTTATATTACAATTAATACAAGTTATATATGAATTTAAAAAAATGTCATTTCTCTAGAATTGTAGATTAAATGTAATTATTTAAATAAAATTATTTTAATTAGATATATGATACACAGTGTGAAACAATATAATTTCATGTTACATATTTAATACAAAGTTTCATAAACATGCCAAGCGTTTAACATTTAAGTAATTAAACATTTTTCGCTCACTTCCGATCTTTTGCACTGTCATCCTACAGATTTCGTTTATATTGTCTAAAAGATTGAATAAATCTTTCTCAATAAGATAAACACATAGTTTTGTAATAATGGGTTATTCTAGTGTCGCATGAAAAAAGGTACTGTTACTCACGGAAAGAAATGTCGGCGTCGTGTCCTGCTAGCAATATTCCCTGTTGTAAGTCACGCTCGCCTAAGGAGGCGTAATCGCGCCATTTTCGTAATTGCATTATTACGAGGATAGGCATAAGCATCTAGCTGGCACGTGTTGTGCAAGCAGCCACGACTTTATTCGTTACATCGTCTCACGATGACAAGTAAATAATCAGTTGCTGCGCGATGTCTTTCACATAAGAAAAAAAATTTCGCAATTTTGTATTAAATGTTACGGTAAAAATTATTCATAAACGGAATCAATTTAGAACAAAACCACGGAATAATCAAATTTCAATTAAATATCTGATAAGCAAAATTATAGTTTATATTACCTACTTGTAAGAAAAAAATTGCATTATTATTTGTTTATAACCTGAAAGTTTTTATTAAGCAAAATTGGTTCTAAAGTTATTAAATTTTGCGCTTTGGCAATGAAGAGAGAAAAAAAAACAGAATTACTGTAAGCCAATATAGGTATCAGCATGCACTTATATAATCATCGTAATCGACGGCGCGCGGACGTGGCGGTTACGGCTTCACAACATTGACGTCTATCGTTGTAAATGATCGCATTTGCAACCGATGCGCGTCCTAGAATATCACGCCCGTTAGATAGAATAAGAATGCTGTATTCGCCGTATTTACGACGTTTTCTTCTTTCTTAACTATATGATGACACGACTCATACAATTTTTGATCGACATTTCTATTAAAAATGATTACCTGTTTTAATATAATCTTAAATACGTTAGAATTAATTAATCTAGCAAAATAATCTTTATCTAGTAAAAAATTGATAAGAAGTTATACGCGAATAAATCTGTTATCCATCTATTATATAAAATCATAAACATAAATAATTTGTTATTAATGTAATAAATTCTCTCAAGTTTTAAATTTTCTAAAAATAGCATTTTAATTATTTCATTTTTTAATACTTTTATTATTACAGATTATTTTAATGTTAATTATTATACTTTTTGTATTTGCATTATATGTTGTATATTATTATTATTTTATCAGACTCTCTCTCTCTCTCTCTCTCTCTCTCTCTCTCTTTCTCTCATTCTCCCTCTCTTTGGACATATATCCCATACAGCACATTTGTCCAAAAGCGGGACATAAGACGTCTAAAAAACGTCAAAAAGATAACTTATGTCCCTATTTTGGACACGGTGCTGTCTGGGATACATAAACACACTATGGAATAAATTTCAATAATATTTATTATTTATTTATTTTTATAATGTTTTTATCAAAAGATTCACTTAAGCTATTAAATTTTTAATTACATGAAAGTTACGACTAAATAAGTTTAATAAAATATTTATCAAAGAATATACAGAATTAAGACTGTAATGTTTTTTAAGCGTTTCATATTTATATTCATACATGACAGAAACTGGAGTATGACGTTTGGTAACTATAAGAAATAGGTTGCAATGCATATTAGTGTTTATACGGAGCTACTGCTGTTCGCAAACGTAACAAAGTATTTCCAGCAGCGTTGGACGATTGCGTGAGAACAAAGTAATTTACATTTTCTACACAAGACATTAGAAATAAAAAAAGGCATGCATATATATATTTTTATAATCTACATTAAAGTTAATAAATAACGTGTCTTAATAGATTATAAACAAATTTTAATTAAGATAGAAATAAACGAATTATTTTTGGTTAGCATTTAATTTAATATCATGGCTTAAAGATATTTGATTTAATAAGAAATGTTTAAACTTACATATGTTATATAAAAGGCTTCTTATATAGTCTTATTAATGGTCTTATTAAACCTCAATATCAACAATCAATGCTTTACATTTCAATTAAAAAAAAAAAAATTTGTAGCAATAAATTAATCAATTTCAATGCAAGTAATTAACATACAGTACCCTCCATAAGTTTGGAAACACCCTACGTTTTACGGATAAAAATAGTCGCACGGTAGCTATTTGTGCAGATTTTTGGTATGAATATATCGTAAAACGTTCAAATGATGATATACATTTCCACCTGGGACACTTGCAACACTTGTACATGCCGAAAATATGTCGGATGATCATTTTGCAACACCGAAGTGCTCGGAGTTCCGTCCGTGATTTGACCGCTGAACTTAACACATGCAGAGAAACTCCAGCGAGTGAGTCAACAGTGAGACGGCGCCTAGCAGCTAAGAACCTTAAAGGATACATAGCTGCAAAGAAATCGCTGCTGAGATTTATTAGCTAAGAGTATTAGCCCATTGAAGTCTTTTTTTCTTGTTAATAGATCTCCCAGGTGGAAATGTATATCATCATTTGAACGTCTTACGATATATTCATACCAAAAATATGCACAGATCGTTGCCGTGCGACTATTTATCTGTAAAACGTAGGATGTTTCCAAACTTATGGAGGGTACTGTATATGATAGTGTATATTGAGTGTATATTGAGATTATGCTACGCTTATATACCATTATCTCTCTTATTTTTGTTATGAGTACTCTTAAATTTAACACAAAATATTAAAAACATCGCTTATCAGATAGGTATAAATAATCTAGATGTTTAAAATCACTTTTGATTGCTTACAATCTGAAGTGAATAAAAACATAATCAGCTAAGCAGTACGTAAAAAAAACTGCAAAAGTAAGTAAAAAAAGTAAAAAAAGTCATGTGGTCAGACCCGAATTATGTGACCCATGTTTGGAATATCGCTTACGACGGGCCGTATCGTGAGAAAGACATAGAGCAGCTTCCTTTGTTTAAACGATATCACATAAATACAGCGTGCGAAAGCGCTAAACACCCATTATTCTCGGAACTGTAAAACGCCAGGGCGTCATCTTGGCAAGCCTCGTACTCGAGAAGTTGTTCTCGGAGCAGTGATATAACGCGCCGTCTACGCGCGCGTACACACATATACACAATACATATGGAATCATGATGCTACTCCGCAATGAATGTACAGAAGATATCAAATGTAAATAGCGCGTAAAATAAAACAAAACAAGCAAGTGAAAAATTCCGACATTTTTTTATTAGAAGGAATCTTAGAATTGGCTTTACAGAATTGCAAAATTCTTTTACAGAATTAAAGTATGCACAAAAATCTAATGCAGGACACACGATTTTACATTAAAAACAAAAAAAAATAAAAATTTGGGCACATACAGCTGTCACCTGACGACAATATTTACTTAAACAAAAATACTGCAATTTATATATACAAAATGATACTTAATTGTACTAGGGACATGTAGGAACAATATCGTGCAAATAAAACTAAAATTCAAAGCCTAGAAAAAAAGATTTTCTCTAATAAAGTTTTATTGAGCAGAGGCACATGCAGGTTGATAGGATAAGCAGTATTGCGTGTAGCGAGAGATGGCGCAGCAATCGGATAAGGACAGATACCTATAATTAGACAAGAACAGATATAGACCAATAACATAGAAAACAGAATTAGAAATGTTGACATTATCGAGATCGAGGAAGTTCGGCCTTCGCTATAGGATCTCCTTGGAGGTCCTGCAGCGTATGATTTACCGACATTATCGTTTTTAGACGGATCTTTAATAATTGGCTTTATAGAATTGCAAAAATCTTTTACAGAATTAAAGTCCGCACAAAAATCTAAGATAACAAACGCGATTTTATATCAAAAATACCAAAAAATTAAAAATATTACTTATTTGGGCACATACAGCTGTTACTTGACGACAATATTTGCTTAAAACAAAAATTCTGCAGTTTATACATACATAATGTTTATTATCTTTCCTTGGGAAAACATGTAGGAATAATATCGTGCAAGTAGAAGTAAGATTCAATGCGTACAAAAAAAGATCCATCGAAATTTTATTTTAGTAATGCAAATACGGATGCAGAATGACAAGAAGAGTAGCAACAGTAGTTGCCGGATCTTGCGAGAGATGGCGAGCAATCGAACAAGGACAGATATCATTTCGTTAGACAAAGACAGATATAGGGAAAACATAATTAGAAAGGTTGACATTAAAAGAATGAACCAGTCGTATTATTTTTTTTACATAATTTAAAAAATAAAAATTAAATTAAAAACTAGTTTGTAAAACACAGATTTATAAAGCTATAAAATAAACAGAAAGACAGAGAAATAATCTTTTATTTAAAAAATTACATTAATAATATACTACAACCTAAAGAAGAGTTAATAGAATGTTTTTTAATATTTCAAAGAGATATTTCGATATTTGTGCTGTAAAAAAATATTAACAATCGTAAAAGTAATTAATAATAAAAATTTTAATTTTTTAAATTCACACACAATGGCTTTATGATAAATATGGCAAGAAAGAGAGAATCAGATAAAGAAAGAATGAAATAGAGATTTATTTCATGCAATTTTTGATTACATCAATCGTGCTCCAATTTGGGTTTAAAGGCGATCAACAGCTTCTATGCTTGGGTCGCGTTTCTATCCCTACTTTTGCGTACGCCTGTGCACTGAACGATGTTATGTAAACCTCTGTCTTGAACGTGCGAATGCGCGTGGTCGATCACGATATACACATGTTTAAACTCATGGACACATATACAATGATACATATCGTGCTTCACTCATTAATTCAATTTTCAAACATTCTATTTAACAATTTCTGATATACAATAGAACTATGTAATTGATATTTTCTTCCTTTTTACGAAATAAAACAAATCTTAATTTTTAATTTCTTTTGTTTATACTTTACTAGCTGGTTACCCGGGCTTCGCTCCAGAGGACATATGTAATAAGACACGCAAATACTCTCTCTCTCTCTCTCTCTCTCTCTCTCTCTCTCTCTCTCTCACACACACACACACACACACACACACACACACACACACACACACACACACACACACACACATTTTCAACTATTGTCTGGAAGAGGGAGTGTATCCCGACTTGTGGAAGATGGCGGTGGTGAGCCCTATCCCGAAGGTAAAATGTCCTGCAGAACTGCGAGATTATAGACCGATTTCAATCCTGTGTGCCATTTCCAAAATTATGGAGAGAATAGTAGCTGACCAGATCAAGGAGTATCTTGAATCATCTGACACCCTCGACCAGTACCAATTGGCATATAGAAAAAGACACTCAACACAAACAGCTTTAATAAGATTCCTGGATGATGTGAGACAGGCAGCGGATTCAAGAATGGTCACCATAGCCGTATTTTTTTATTTTACCAAAGCCTTTGACAATGTTTGTCATAGGATTTTGATAGACAAACCTGACAAACTGAGAAATGCGGGCTTCTCCTGCTCTGCTTTTCGCTGGATTTGTGCATACTTGGATGGCAAGAAACAGGCAATCCGGTCTCGCGTAACAAATCATCTGCGAAAACAATATCTGCCGGTGTCCCTCAAGGATCGGTATTGGGGCCTCTCTTGTTCATCCTTTATTTGCTGGATTTTAAATCGGTCTTGAGGTTTTGTTTCTATAATTTTTATGCGGATGATCTTCTTATATACTTGCATGTAGAGCCTGGGCACTTGAAAACTGCTATTCATCAAATTAATCAGGACATTTCGAGGATTGTAGAATGGGCCACAAAGAATAAATTGGCTCTGAATCCTAAAAAGACCACAGCAATGATTATGGGAACAGCGAGATACGTTAATATGGCCTACAATGGCGAACTGCCAAACATCCTGGTCTGCGACACGGTGATACCGTACAGTGATTCGTGGTCTGCCTTACAATTGCCAGCACACTCTCATGGGAGAAACAAGTGTCCAGGACGATCTCAAGAGTAAATGCCTCATTACACCAAATTAAACTGTGCAAGCACCTACTGCCGTTTCCACTGCGAGTGCGGTTAGTCTCTGCTTTAATAGTACCTTTCTTTGATTATTGCTGCTCTGTTTTCACGGATATCTCGGGTGAGCAAAACTTGAGGCTTCAACGGCTTTCAATGCCTGCGTCCGCTTTATATATCAGGCGAGATGGGATGAGCATATCACCCATACTTCAACAGATTTGGGTGGCTAAAGTTGAGTTCACGACGTGATTATTTTATTGGCAATCTGACTTATACCCTTCTGCGCTCTAAGGTCCGTGGCGTCTTATATAGCAGGTTTGAATTTAAATGTGACAGAACTCAGCGGGATACTAGGGCACAAAACGACACCTTTGCCTTTATCTTTGCCTTTATGTCGAACTAAATTCTATAAAAGGTCATTTAGGTATCATTCGGCCAAACTTTGGAATAGCCTTCCGTGTAACATACGCAATTCTGAGTCACTAAATGCTTTCAAGAGAATGCTATACGACTATTTGCTAAGTGCGAAATCTTGAGTCCATACATACGCACACACTCACACACGCGCGTACATAGGCACTGACATACGTATGCTGGATTACACATGTATACTGCATAATACATAGGGGCGTTGATTTTTTCGATTCTAAATTACCTTGTGTTATTATTATTTTTATAGTTGTATATTTTTTGTTAATATTTTAATTTTTGCGGTTGAGAGGATCCTATCCTGGAGCGCGTAATAAATAGCGATACTCTCTCTCTCTCTCTCTCTCTCTCTCTCTCTCTCTCTCTCTCTCTCTCTCTCTCTCTCTCTCTCTCTCTCTCTCTCTCTCTCCTCTCTCGTCATCTTCCTCTCCCTCTCCTCCTCTCCTCTCTCCCTCCCTCTCCCTCTCGCCCTCCCCTCCCTCCATCTCCCTCGCCTCCCTCCCTCTCTCCCTCCCATCCTCTCCCTCCCTCTCCTCTCTCCCTCCCTCTCCCTCTCTCTCCCTCTCTCCCTCTCCCTCTCCCTCCTCCCTCTCCCCTCTTCCCTCTCCCTCTCCTCTCCTCTCCCTCTCCCTCCCCCTCCCTCTCCCCCCTCCCTCCTCCCTCCCCTCCTCCCTCTCTCTCCCTCCCCTCCCCCTCTCCCCCTCCCTCTCCCTCCCTCCCTCCCTCCCTCCTCCCTCCCTCCCCTCCCTCCCCTCCCTCTACCTCCCTCCCTCCCCTTTCTAACTCCCTCCCTCCTCCTCCCTCCCTCTCTCTCTCCCTCTCTCTCTCTCTCTCTCTCTCTCTCTCTCTCTCTCTCTCTCTCTCTGTGAGTATATTCATTTGCTTGTATTCTTGCTCCTGCTTTGATTGAATATTTCTGCTGCCGTGAGTTGCCTCCGGGCCATTTTGTTGCAGGTGTAAGCAGGTTTTTTATTGCTTGTCACGTGCATTATTCAGTTTTTGTGGTGCTTGCTGCCAAATTCTGAGCATTTTGATGACAAGTGTACTGATTATCATAACCTTATTCTTGGAATTATCCTGTGAATGACGTCAACCTCTGCTGCGCATGCGTCTGGGATTGCTGTCGGTCTTCTTTATCTGTGTGCTTGGAGCACATGTTGCCTGAGTGAATGCTGATTGGCTGCTGGATATTTGCATGCTGTTACATGGATACACCTGGTGTGATCTTTGTGAGCTCCGGTATTTGAGCGATTTCTGATTGGCTGTGTGACGCATGCTGCTACCTGAGTGACACCTGGTGTGATCTTTGGGCTGCTGTGATCTGGTGACTCCTGATTGGCTGTGTAGCATAACACCGTGCTTGCGGATCTAGAGACTTCAAACTCTGCGTTATCTTTTGTTGATCGATCGACGGGGATGCAGCGTGTGTGCACTAAGTGCAAGAAAGCGATCGCAAAAGTATCAATTGAGTGCGACTGCTTAAAGGTGTTTCATCCCGGTTGCATTAGGTCATACTCTCTTTATAGATACGCTGATACTTGCTGTAAGTTGTTAGCTGAATCTTCGAACATACCTCTCACACCTGAAGTGGAGAACGCCGCGCGATTTGACTTTGCTAATACGTCCGCACCGCCGCTGCAATCAAATTCGCAAACAGTTGAACTTGACATTATGACTGCTCCTGCTAGTGTTGGCGCTCAGTCGCTGTCTCTGTCTCAGTCTCAATGTAACACGACAAATGACCTTTTGCTCCGTTTGACCGAACAACTGAGTGAATCTAATGCAAGACTGTCTGAGAAGCTGAGCGAGCCTAACGCGAAATTTTCGGCTTTTGTTGAGGAACAGCGGCGAACTAATGTTGAACTTAAGGATAAACTCGACAAGCTGAATTGTATTGCGAGCAATGTAGAACGAAACAGCCAGCGTATTGTTGAGTTGGAGCGGCGGTGTGAAGCTCTTACGGATGAGATTCGGGGGCTTAGGAGCGATCGTGCCGATTCTGGTTCTGTTGCGCGGGAGACCGGGAATGAGTTGATCGTGTCGGGCATGCCTGCCACGATGTCTGTCACTCCCTCTGAGTGTGTGCGCGATATATTCACGCTATTGAAAATCCCGGAACTGTCGTGCCATATTCTTAACGTTAGGCCGGTTACTCGTAGGCCTGTGCCGGCAGTGGCTTCCGACCGCCCTTTGCCTACTTCAGCTACTAACTCTTTCATCGTCACATTGGCCTCGTCCGCGGTTCGTGATATTGTAATATCTAAGAAGCGAGCGCGTCGCGCACTCACGCAGAGGGAGGTTTGTGGTGTTAACTCTGATCGGGGCGTTTATGTTAATGAGCTGCTGCCTAAGGGGATACACGAGTTGTTGCAGCATGCCAAGCGTACTGCCAAGGACAAGGGGTACAAGTACGTCTGGGTAAAGGGGGGACGTATATACGTCAGACTCTCGGACGGCGAGCCTGCTATTTTGATCGATTCCGCTGCTGATCTCGATAGGCTGGTTTGACGTGAGCATTCCGATCGCTCTTCGACTTCCGTCTTGCATCGTGGTCCAGTCTTGGGTGCTGCCTCAATTCGTGTAGCTCAATTTAATGCCAACTCTTTGCGGGGACACATTGAGTTTATCCGGCTTCACTTCAACACCAATTTTTACCACATCATTTCCGTATCCGAGACTTGGCTCCATGCTGGCGTCTCTGATGATCTTGTGGCGTTGAATAATTACTTTTTGATTCGTAATGATCGAGTTGGTCGGATTGGTGGGGGTGTCGCCTGCTATATTCATAATTCGCTTAAGGCCGCGGTGGTGGCTGCGTCCGTGGGTGGCCTTGTTGACGACCCGGAATATTTAATTGTCGATGTTCGCTCGCCTCATAACGAGACGATATTGTTTGCGTCGGTATACAGGAGACCAAAGGGTCACCTACTCCATGATTTTGTAGAGTCGTTAACAGGCTGCTCACATCTTTATAAGAATATAATTATTGGTGGTGACTTTAATTGTAACTTGCTGGCAAATAATTACGAGGCGAGCTACTTCCGCGAACTGATGCTTGGCCTGTCGCTACACGTTGTAAACTCGGACGCCACCTATCATACCGCTTCCTCCGACTCATGGCTTGATGTATTGGTCGTTGATGATCGTGACAAGATATTATCGTTTAACAAATCCTCATGTCCTTTCATAGCTGGTCATGATCTTATTGAACTTTCGCTGTCAATTAATTTCAATGTCGACATTCGGCGCTCTATTTCACGACGAAGTTATAGGGGTATTGTTGATTCCGAGTTTCTTGAATTTCTTCAGCCTCATGTTAGCAGCGCCAGATCTGTGGTTAGCAATCTGCCGCACGCCACTTACGTTGAGGAGTCTTGTGCGTTGTTATCCCGTACGTTACGTGGTGCACTTGATGTTTTTGCGCCCGCTCGGGCATTTGTTGCTGGGAGGCGCCCTGTGCCGTGGCTCTCGTGTGAGCTTAAAAAGCGTATTCGAGATCGAAACTTATTGTATAAACAGGCTAAGCGTTCGAACAGTTTGCTGGGATATGCTAGATATAGACTCCTTCGGAATCAGCTCAATGCTGACATTAATCGTGCTAAGAGTGAGTTTCACTTGAGCGCGCTGAGTGCCATCACTGATCCGGCTAAGTTGTGGAGACAGCTAGCTCGTCTTGGACTCGTAAAGTCTTCTTTTGTTTCTCCTCTCCACTTTTTTACACTGGATCAGCTGAATGCTCACTATGCTTCGGTCTCCCGTGCACCACCGCTGAGTTATGACGATTTTATCTTAGCTACCTCTCGTGCTGCTCGCCCACCTGGACGTCCCGAGTTCGTCTTTTCTCCGATACAACCTCGTATGATTCTTAAGTATATTATGGCGGGACCCGCCAACTCTTATGCTTCTGGTTCAGATGGCATACCACTTCGGGTTCTGCGTGTGGCCTGGCCTGGTATCTCATCATGGCTCACTGCACTTTTCAATCAATCGTTGGAGTTATCTATGTTTCCTTCTGAGTGGAAGCGGGCCTTAATCCGCCCACTGTCTAAGATTCGCACCCCGTTGTCCCCGTCAGATACGCGACCAATTGCCAACTTGCCCGAGCTCTCCAAAATCCTTGAAAGGATTGTTGCCGAACAGATCACCGACTATCTGAATGAGCATAATATTCTAGATCCAAGACAATCGGCATATCGCTCTGGTCACAACACGCAGTCTGCTCTTCTGCGTGTCTGTGATGATATCAGGGAGGCGATTGATAGGGGACTTGTTACCATCATGATTCTGCTCGACTTCAGCAAGGCGTTCGACACGATCCCGCATCTCCTTCTACTCATCAAGCTGGTGGAGATTGGTTTTTCTGACGCCGTGATTGCTTGGATCTTCTGGTACTTAACAGGCCGCTCCCAGGCTGTGGTCGATGACGAGGGGAATTGTTCTGACTGGTTGTCAATGTCCCTGGGTGTTCCTCAGGGTTCGGTGCTAGGTCCTCTGCTGTTCTCCCTTTTCATTAATGACATTAGCAGGGTGTTGTCTTACTCAAACCACATGCTTTTTGCTGACGACAAGCA
This sequence comes from Temnothorax unifasciatus, assembly GCA_030770225.1. Taxonomy (NCBI): domain Eukaryota; kingdom Metazoa; phylum Arthropoda; class Insecta; order Hymenoptera; family Formicidae; genus Temnothorax; species Temnothorax unifasciatus. Next base: position 33,402 of record JASTWK010001023.1, on the reverse strand, counting down.
GATATATCTCTCTTGTCCACCTGCTGATGTTATTCGCGGCCTTGAACTCATCTCTAGAGATGCCTGTGCCATTTTTGAATACGCCACTGCAAACGGCCTTAAACTCAATCTTGCTAAATCCAACGTCATCATTTTTGGCAGCCAGGCTCATGTTAGTAATATTGATACTACTACTCTACCACCGATAGTTATTAACCAGACGCCTCTCCCTTTTGCTAGTGATGTGAAAAATTTGGGCGTAATCTTAATGTCCAACCTGTCATGGAGGAAACACGTCCTTCACGTTTCACAGAAGGTTCACCACGCTCTGTACAAACTCTTTAATAAGAACTCCCTTCCTACTGCGCTTAGAATCAAACTCGTCAATACTCTTGTCTTACCACACATTGACTACTGCTGCCTTGTTTATCATAGCTTAAGCGGCGAGTTGGATACTAAGTTGCAGAGACTTGTTAACTGTTGCATAAGATTTATTTTCAATCTTAAGCCGGATGAGCATATCACCCCGTTTAGGCGTCGTTTAGGATGGCTTTCGGTCAGAAATAGAAGGCTTTATTTTCTTGGCTGTCAAACCTACCGTGTTCTCTACGCTCAATCTCCTTCTTATCTTCGGGAACTTTTCATTCCTCCTGATTTAGCTTTGAGACGATCTGACCGCTTGGCCTCATCCTCCCATACATTTCACATTCCTCTCCATAGAACCGTTACCTATCGCAATTCTTTCCGACTCTCTGCAATATACTTTTGGCACTCTCTTCCTGACAATATTAAATCTGCGTCTTCTCTTGGCTCTTTTAAAAATCTCCTTCGTCAGCATTTATTTGCTTTGGAGTCTGGCTGACGTTTGGCACACCGTATGTCCGTGTCTGTTGAACCGTCAGTTCTTGATTAGTATTGCGATTTGTGTTCAAGCTTAACTGCGATGCTTGTATATAATTTTAATATATACAAGAGAGAGAGGGCATGCTTTGCTATTATGCTTCGTTGAACTGCTAGCTCTAAGATTAGTATTAGATCTTTAAGTTAAGTTTATCTGTGATACTTTTGTATGATGATTGCGTTACATTTTGTTTGTGCTTACTCCCTTTTTGCCCTTTAGCCTACGCTTGGGCATAATAAACATATCAATCAATCAATCAATCTCTCTCTCTCTCTCTCTCTCTCTCTCTCTCTCTCTCTCTCTCGTGAGTATTGCTTGTGTCGCGCTGTCTCCTTGCTCTACAAATTGTTGAACATTATTTCTGCTGCAAGTTGCCTCCGGGCGTTTTGTTGCAGGTTTGAGCAGGTCTTTGGTTGCTTGTTAAGAATAGATATAAGGTCTTTCTTTCCTTGCAACTGAATGTTGGATATTTCGAGGTAAAAGTTGCTTCTATTCTAACCTCTATCTGACTGGATTGTCTATTGGTGAGGATTTCTGCTGCGCATGCTCTTGGTTTCCGCTCTCATTTTTCTCCGCGCATTGCTATTGGTGGACACGTGCATGAGTCGCTGCCTTCACTGCTTCTCCGTATTTGGCTGCTATTGGACGGATACAGGCGTATTACTACAACTGCGGCGTCTCTCGTGGCTGCTATTGGACTGACAGAGGCGTATGATTGAACCATAACTACGGCGTCTCTTGCGATCTTTCTGTACTTCATGCTTGCTGCACGATCGGTGTGCCTAGTGACTTTTAGTCTAATGTAAGTTAAAGCTCATAACACATGCAGCCTACGTGCACCAAGTGCAGAAAACCTATTGCGAAAAGGCCGGTCGAGTGCGGGGAGTGTCGAAGGGTGTTTCATCCTGGATGTATCAGGTCATATTCGGTGACCAAATACGCTGATACTTGCTGCAAATCTCTACTATTGTCATTGAATTTACCTCCTCTCACACCTGGAATTGAAAGCAGCGCGCAATCATTTGATTTTGGGAATATGGCCTCTTCTGTTGACCCCCGTACTCAATCGAGCCTACAACCTGCGACGAACGATCTTTTGCTGGGATTGATTGAGCAGATGAAAAAGTCTGATTCTAGGATCTCTGCTTTCATCGAAAGTCAGCAGAGAGTAAACGACGAAATTAATGGTAAACTTGATCAGCTAACCAAATTATCACAAACTGTTGCTAGTAACACTCAGCGTATTTCCACCTTGGAACATGAGAATGCGGCTCTCAAAAGTGAATTACACAACTTAAAAACTGCTCGGTCTACCCAGCAAACTTGTAATGCGAATGAGCTTATTGTGTCGGGATTGCCAGTAACGCTTTCCGTCACTCCGTCTGTGGTTGCTCAGAATTTGCTTGCGGCTCTTGGTGCTTCCGATCTTTCTCCACATATTCTTCATGTAAGAGCTGTTCGCAAACCTCTCCCGGAAACTGCTAGTGATCGACCTGAGGCTGCTGCAGCTCGAAACTCTCTTATTATCACTGTGACCTCAAGTGCCGTCCGCGATTTAATTATTGCAAACGTACCAAGGGTGTTCTTAGGCAGGGATCGATTTGCGGCGGCGACTCCAATAACATTGTCTATGTTAATGAATTGCTCTCTAAAGCTTGTTATGAATTGTTGCAACAAACAAAGCGTGTTGCGAAAGAGCGGTCATATAAGTATGTTTGGGTGAGGGATGGTCAGATTTTTGTCCGTAAGGACAATGGTCTGCCTCCAATCTTGATAACCTCAGGGGCCGATCTGGTGCAGCTTCACTGACCTGTGGCGGCGGATGTGGCTCCTTCTGCTTCGCGTCGTCTCAGGATCGCATGCTTCAATGCCTGCTCCCTTCCTGCCCATCTTGAGTCAGTCCAGGCCTTCATAACGTCAAATTTTTTTCACATCATCTCGATTTCAGAGACCTGGCTGCACTCGCATATTTCTGATGACCTAGTTCACATCCCAGGATATTATTTGCTTCGTGCTGATAGGGAGGGCAGGGAGGGCGGAGGCGTTGTTTGCTATATTCACGACTCGCTGCGTGCACGTGTTTTGGCGGCGTCGCCGCCGTCCTTCTCTAATGAACTAGAATTTCTTGTTCTCGACGTTCGGGGCGACGCATGCGAGCCTCTTCTCTTTACTTCAATGTATTGTAGACCGAAAGGAAAAAACTTCAGTAAATATGTTGACACTCTATCTTCGGTTGTGCACAACTACAGAAACATCATTATTTCGGGCGACCTAAACTGCAATCTCCATGTCTCTACATACGAACCCAATCACCTCAGAGACATAGTCACGCAATTGTCGCTCCACATAGTGGAGTCGCAAGCGACCTATCACACTCCTTCTTCCGACTCATGGCTCGACGTTTTCATCGTCGACAGTCCAGACAAGGTTTTATCGTTTCGTAAGTCGGACGTACCCTTCATCAACGGTCACGACCTTATTGAGTTGACGTATTCGTTTGTGGTTCCGTCCCTTGCGAGGCGTACTCTTACTCGCCAGAACTATAAAGAGTTTGGTGAGCAGATATTCGTCAAAACTCTCGCCTCAACCTTGTCTTCTTCTTTTCCAGAGGATTTTGGCGATGCTGATCTCGGCATCTCTGACTTGGACGTTATCCTGGACACTATAGTCAAGGACTTTATTTCCTGTTTGGACAGGCATGCACCTATTCGCACCTTTCGTGTGACTCGTCCGCCTGCGCCCTGGCTCACCGATGCCCTCGCTCGCAGAATTTGGCATCGCAATCGTCTGTACAATACTGCTCGAAGATCCGATGGCTTGCTTGATTTCCACATTTATAGGCAGTACAGGAACAGTCTCACCGATGATTTGAGAAGAGCCAGAGAGCACTTTAACATGACGAGATTAAGCGCAATTTCTGATCCTAAAGTTATGGCGCGAGCTAGCTAATCTTGGCCTGGTCGAGTCGCCCCTATCCTCTCCGCTTAACTTCTTTTCACGTGACACTCTCAATGCTCATTATGCCTCCATCTCCAACTGTTTTCCTTCATGTTCTCAGTCTCAATTTTCTGATATCATCTCATCCATAGTGCCGGATGTACCACTTTTTAGTTTTTCCCAGATAACCAGTGACGATCTGCGTACCCTCATTTCCTCATCATCCGTTTCTCTTGCTACGTTCTCTTGCTGGTTGCGATCAATTACCACTTTACGCCATAGCCTTAGCCCGGCCTTGTATTGGCAATCTCCTAACCTCACTATTCAATAGTTGTCTTAAACTTAGTCACTTTCCGCCCCTGTGGAAGCGAGCTATACTTCGCCCACTGTCCAAGGTCAAATCTCCAGCTTCTCCCTCAGACACGAGGCCCATTGCTAACTTGTGCGAGCTCTCCAAACTGTTTGAAAGGATTCTACATCGCCAAATTACGGACTTCATCGAAGCTCATCGTATTCTGGACGATCGGCAGTCAGGATACCGCAAGCGTTATTCCACCCAGTCAGCCTTACTGCGATTATTTCACGACATAAGGTATGCCGTTGATGTAGGTGAGGTGCTTATCCTTGTCCTCTTCGACTTTAGTAAGGCTTTCGACACAGTCTGTCATCTTTTACTCCTGACCAAACTAAGGCGATTGGGGTTTTCTGATTCTGCCCTCAAGCTAATCTTTTCCTACCTCACTGGTCGATCCCAGGCTGTTGTCGACCTCGAGGGGGTGTTCTCTGACTGGCTGTCCGTCACATCCGGTGTTCCGCAGGGATCCGTTTTGGGTCCTCTCCTTTTCTCTCTCTTCATAAATGACATTGGCGCCTTCCTCAGGTTCACCGAGCGCATCGTATTTGCGGATGACACACAGATTTACCGTAGGACTCCTCTCAACTAGCTGAATGTCGCTTTGCAGCTCGTTGCTCATGATGTGGGTGTCATTTCAGAGTTCGCTGCATGCAATGGATTGACTCTCAATCTCAGTAAATCCAAAGTCCTGATTCTTGGAAGTAAGAGCCATGTTAGGCATTTAAATCTCAGTGCCTTACCTCTCATATCGGTTAATGGTACTTCCATCCCATTTGTTATTGAGACACGTAACCTCGGAGTCATCATGCGTTCTGATTTATCTTGGTCAAGCCATGTCTCGCACATTTCCAAAAGGGTACATTTTACATTGCATAGACTTAAGTTTCATAAAAATTCCCTGTCAATCTGCGTGTAAAACTTGTGACCACTTTGATCTGGCCTTTGTTAGACTACTGTTCCCTTGTGTACAATGATGTGTCTGATGAGCTCAACACCAAGCTTCAGAGACTTTCTAATTGTGCGGTTTGTTTTGTCTTTAATTTAAGGCGTGACGAACACATCACGCCCTACCGGCATCAGCTAGGGTGGCTGACGGTCAAGCATCGACGCCTCTACTTTCTAGGCATCGAAATGTACAAGGTGTCTCACAATATGTCTCCTACCTACATTTCAGAAATTTTCACTGGTCCCGACCCCCTAGTCAAGCGATCATCACGTCTGGCCATACCTCATTCTTTCCATGTTCCTATCCACAGAACCGATGCATATCATAAGTCCTTCCATCTTGCAGGCGTCTACTTGTGGAACTCGCTTCCTACCGACGTAGTATCAGCAGCGTCTGTCGCTCTTTTTAAGAGAAAACTTCATGACCATCTTTTCTCGCTTGAGCGTAATTCGATCTAGTGTCACATCAGCCTCTGTACCGTTCAAATCCTGATTTAGGGTGTCAACTTATTTCTTGTGCGTTTCATTAGTTTAAGTCACATTTCATTCTTATTTTTATTTTTATTATTATTATTTTTTCCCTGCGCAACCCACATCTGCTTCATTTTTGCTTTTTATTTTTATTCTTATTTGTATTTTTGTTTCCTATTTTTTCTTTCTTTTTGTATACCACCTTTGTAATTCTTTACTTGCCTAAAGTCTGTGACTATGGCATAAATAAACCATCAATCAATCAATTATTCTCTCTCCCTAATGAATAATTATGAACAATTGATTTTTTTATGCATTATTAATTATAAGTCTAAATTGAAACAAAAACTCACACTTTTTGATAAACATTGCAACAGTCGTGATTTCTACATTACGGGTAACGTGGTTTTTTAAATTTGTTGTTTAAACAAATTTTGAGCAACAAATTCATCGACGTTCAAGCATTTGATTATTGAAATGTATTTTTGGATTACCTAGATGTAATTTAAAGTCAAAACCATGTCCCAGATTGCTGGTGCCTATTTGTTATAGATAATTATTTTTTTATTATAAACAAAAAAAACGTAAAAAAAAATTTTCCGAAAATAAATTTTCTAACTCGATATTCATAAACTGCATGAATGGACGAAGATTTCCTGAAAATTTCACGTCTTTAAAACTCAAAAAGTTATGCAATTTTGAACATTTAGAAAAAAAACCGATTTTTTAAACGAAAATATTGAAAATCGCTGGTAGCGACCTCTACAACTTGTTCGATTTTGCTCAAATTTTGAGGAAAATTCTTTTTTTAGGTAAGCTTTGATATTTTGGGGTGCGTCGCGAAAAATAAAAAAAAAGATTTTTTTGAATCACCCTAATCATAATTAATTGTTTTTATGAAAAATAAGTACTGTCTTTAGTAATATTAATTTTTACTAAACATTATGTCGTCTGCTTCAATCTTATTTTTGATGTAGATGAACAAATTTCACAAATAAAATTTTTTATGAAAGAATTGCTCCTGTCAACAGCTGAGACTCAAAAATCTTTTTTATTTTATTAGAAGAAGGATTATGTCTAGTCGTTTCTTTTTTCTCACGAGAATGCAAGGTGACACATCAGATATCGCTGCACCGGCAACAAGGTTACTTCTGTTATTGAAAATGTAACCGCGATAAAGATACAAAATATTTAAAATAAAATTATTTGCAGTTAAATTATTTATTTTGAGTGTAAAAGTGTAAAAGTTATCGCGCAAATTGCAAAAATATATGATGTCAGTAACTGCTTTTATTGCAATAACGAGTCTTAAGTAGATCGAGGAAAAAAAAACAAAGTAGATACGAGACGAGCAATTGTTGTTTTAGATAAGCGTATATGTATATAAGCAGAAACATTGTACTACGTTTATATATAATATTTACCACGCTGATAAAAGCATGAAAGATTAAATCATAATCCTATAATCGTAGGCCGTTTTTCGATGCAAATCTTCACATTGATATCATAATGATCTGCAAAAACCTTACAATCAAGAAATCATAAAATAAGATTTTTACATGAGATTTACAAACTAAACTTTTACAAATTTTAAATATAATGTATTTTACAGTAAATTAATCTTTTTTATAAAACGCATATGTAGGTATGTGGTGTAATATATGATCTTAATATATTAAACGAAATTTTAAAAATGTGTTTATAACTATCTTATTTTTTAAATCATGTAAATATAATACTTTTAATACCTATTTAATGTGTCAAAGATATCGAAAATATTGATTTTAACTTTTAGTCAACATAACATTCGTTAATAAATGTTTGTTTAATAAATTAATAATTTATATTAATAAATTATTTGCTTAATAAAATAATACAATAGTCTTTACTTAAAACAATTACCAAGATTCATAAGCCAAGTTGGTAGAATAGTATTTGGCAAACAGAACGAAGCACTTTACAAATCAATCCAACTCTATATTTTATTTGTACAACATTAATTTATAAGAAAGTAACTAGATTTATAACTGGACTAGAAACATTAGGTAGAAAACATGTCTTCATAAACTTTGTTAGAAATATAAATAATTACATATTATGATAATAATCCTGAAATATAGCTTATTATACTTCGTGTCTCGCCCTTCGAGATTACGAAGGTAGTACCGCTACTTCATACTTGACAAGCCACAATTTTAGAGCCAAAATTTTGATTTGCTGCCATATGTATATCGTGGCGGCCTCAGTCGTCCTTGTTGACCATTCGTTTTCTTTGTGCCGAGCAAGCCACACGTGTAATTGTCGTCACGAAGAAAAATTAATAATTATGAGGAAAAGTAAGAAGAGATCGCACAGCAGGGATAAGGAGAACAAACAACTATGGAAAAAATTAAAAGGATTGCAGGAATTGATCGAATCTCGCCTACCGGCACCGCAACCGCCGCAACCACTCAGAGAGAGAGGTTATAATGATAACGAAATAGCAAGCGAGGATTCAGGTAAGAACGGAGAACCGTGAGATTGATCTCGGACGGGAGCCGAGGCAAAAATCTCAAATATAAGGTTGAGCTCGGTCGAGAGCCGAGACATAACTTAAAAAAAAAAAAAAAAAATTACACCGAACGATCTTATACGAGAGATAAAGCGTGTTCCGAGTGCTATGGTCGAGCTTGCACGAGAGGCATGACGATCAAAACATTTTAATTACAGGTGGATTAATGGTCGACACAGACACAATTAATGATGCTAGAGTTGACGATCAGCGAGAGCCCGCACCAACAGAGGCCTCGATCGAAAATACATCGAACGATAACACGGCTATCCTAGAACAACAAAAGGACAACAAAAAGCAAGAAAAGGACGAAGGAGTCTTCGAATTGGACGAGGAAACCTTACAGATTATCGGTGAGAAACCTCCAAAAAGCGAGAAGGAGCTCGAAATCCACGCCAGTTTGGTTAGTCGTTGACGACCCTGGTTACAAGAGGGTCTCAAAAAAAAAAAGTAAAGGATGCTTTACTTAAAAAATATCCACGAGCAGGTAGCTGCGCTCTCGAGTCTCCAATACTCAACCAGGAGCTCAGCACATTAAATGCAAATATTTTGAAGAAAGATAAATACTTTATGTTTACTCAAAACTTAGCTGGCTCAGCTCTCTCAGCTCTTGCCCCTGTTATAACAGACTTAGTTTTTATTAAGACCAAGGAGGCTAAGAAAATGCTAGAAAACCTGTGGGATGCGGCAAAACTAATAGCTGAAATCCATCACTCTCAAACAATAGCTCGAAGAGCATGTATTCTACTAAGTGTCTCGAAACAGATAACAGAACACTTGACAAAAAAGAAAACAGACAAATTTCTTTTTGGTGAAAATCTGGGAGAAAGAATTAAAGAGATAAAAATAATTAATAAAATGGGACAGGATATCAGAACACAACCATCCAAATGCGGAGGCGATCCCATCCGGAGGCGATCAGGTGCTAAAAATAGCTGGTAGAGATTATCAAGCTTCTTAGATTCCTGGAAATCTATCACGTTTGATCCTTTCGTTCTAGAATGTTTTTTTTTGTTTCTCGTGGGAAGAGGGAAAATGCCTCGCGCATTCAACCGGGGGCCGGCCACCCGGGGTATGTGGGGCTTGTATCCACTAAAAACCCTCTCCCCTAAACACAGCACGCAGGACTATAGTCACGCTTACACGGGACCACCAGAGGTATTTCTTCATGCAAACGAGACAGTCCATACGCCAGAGGCGCCAGGAACACATAATCCAGAGACAAAGACACACGGGAGGTCAAAGCCAGGGATGTTTCAATCCTCCGAGAGGGAGTACCCCTAGCCGAATTTCCAGGCGCATATACGCCGGCCATTCAGCCACCGCCTCGGAGGCCCTCCATGATAATGCTGTCCGCCATACCACGGAGGAGTCTCTTCATTGGCAGAACGGGATACTTTGTTCGAGGGAGTCCACACCCCGTAGGCAACACGTACACGAGCCATCACAGGACGTGTACGAACTAGACAAACAGGAAACTCCCTCTATCCGGAGAGGGGTTCCACATTCACAATGCACGAGCACGAATCCACGTGCTCGTCTATAAGAAAGGGACATAAACCCTACACCAAACAAAAAACGGACTCGAGTCCACGAGTCCGTATAAGTAGGCCGAGGTGAGCCTCGGCTGGAGAAAAGAGCCGCGCCCCTCACCTGGACCCCGCGCGGACGCGGGGCCCAGGGGAGTGGCGCGAATAGATAGTGTCCCGCCACCAGCCGGCACCCGACCGCCCCTAGGGGAGGACACCGGAGGACGGATCCACTAACGCACGCTAAGAGAAATAAGCGCTATTAAAACGCAAACGCAAAGAATAGCTACACAGCTACGCATAAGTTCATAATGTTCCATAGAGAACCGGAGCAGCCGCGAAGCACTACGAATCCTCGTCAGCGACCAATCCGGGGTCCAGCAGGCCCCGCTGTCTCCGCCTCTCGCCTTCCTCCTTACTTTAAAGAACTCTTTCCGCAAACGTGGAAAAGGCGTTCCATGCTTCACGGGAGCTACAGATGGACGCGACAACTGTCGCCAAGGAGAGGTTCTGACCGATCACAGCGGTCAACTCACCCCGTTCTAGACTCCAAGAGTTACATACTGCCAGGGTGTGTTCGGAGGTATCTTCCTCTACTAATCCGCAGTATCTGCATATAGGGGTGTCTTTGCGGTTGATCCTGAACAGGAAAGACCCAAAGTATCCATGTCCAGTGAGAAGTTGGGTAATCCTAAAGGTAAGAAAACCGCTGCGTCTATCCAACCAGGGTTCAAGATTTGGGAGAATGGCTTCCCTAGTTCGTTCTAGAATGTGTTAAGGGTTATAAAATACTATTTGAATCTCTTCCCTTTCAGGATGGCCTTCCATGAGCAATTGGTCTCAAATTGAGTCTCAAAAAATTCAAGAAGAAATAAATCGTCTTTTATCAATTTCAACAATTGTTCCGTGTGAAGCAACAGAAGGTCAATTTGTCTCAAGTTATTTCTTGGTACCAAAACCAAATGGGAATTACCGATTTATTTTAAATCTTAAAAAATTAAATGTCTTTGTTAAAACAGAACATTTTAAATTAAAAGATTTAAGAGCTGCTTATAGATTATTAGCTCCTGGTATGTACATGGGTACAATCGATTTAAAGGATGCTTATTTTCTCATCCCTGTACATAAAAAGTTTAGAAAATTTCTCCGGTTTACATTCAATAATCAACTTTACGAATTTACTTGCTTACCGTTTGGCCTTAGTTCGAGCCCCTTGGTGTTTACAAAATTAATGAAACCAGTAATAAATGCATTAAGATCACAAGGTTTCTTATCTGTTATATATCTTGATGACATATTATGTTTAGGTGAGACAAAGCAAGAATGTAAAACTAATATTTAAACTACCTATAAGTTTTTAGAAGCGTTAGAATTTATAATAAATGTGAAAAAATCAAACTTAAATCCAAATGTAAAATGCAAGTATTTGGGTTTTAATTTAAACTCAGTAAATATGTCGGTAGAACTACCAATCGAGAAAAAAGCCAGATTAATTAACCAAATTAATAAATTTGAAAATAGAAAAGTATGCTCAATCCGAGAATTTGCACAGTTCATCGGTTCACTAGTATCAAGTTGCCCGGGCGTTGAATACGGTATGATTTACTCGAAATTTTTAGAAAAGGCAAAGCTAGAGGCATTAGATGGTAACTATACAAACTTCAATAAAAAAATGAAAATACCAACTTACATAAAAGAAGATATAAGTTGGTAGAAAAAAAATTTAAAAAACGCTCGGAAACAAATCAAGATGATGAATTTTAAAATGGAAATTTTTTCAGACGCTAGCATGACAGGTTGGGGGGCTTTTTGTAATGGAAAAAAGGCTCATGGCCGTTGGAGCCTCGAAGAATCAACGTTACACATAAATCAATTAAAACTAAAGGCTGCTCTTCTGGCGCTCAAATGTTTTGCTAGTAAACTATCAGAATATGAAATTCTTCTCAGGATAGACAATACAACGGCCATGGCATATATAAATAAGATGGGAGGTGTAAAAGTTGATTATTTACATTCTGATGCTAAACGATTCTGGGAATGGTGTGAGACACGAAAATTATGGGTATTTGCGGAATACATTTCATCGAAAGTGTTACGTATGTATAAGCCTTAAATGTATGTGAGCCAATGAGTGTGAGATGGCGTTGCTAGAGTTACGGAAGGTAGCATTAACACACGAGACAGCGAGCAGTGAACACGCAAATAAAGGAAAAGTATTCAATTACGTGAAGCGGTGTTAATGAGTTATCCCGGCCACCCCAAGTATAACATTGGCGACGAGGAAAAACCGAGGAAAACTAATAAAGACGACGTCATGGCAGGCTAGTCGAGTATAGCAGCGTTTAATCCGAACGAGGACCAACATGGCATATATTCGAGATGGGAGAGATGGCTCAGAGGCTTCGAGCTTTTTCTGCTGAGTAAAAATATAACCGAGACGCAAAGGAAGAAAGCTATGCTCTTACATTATGGCGGGATGGATCTACAAGACATATTCTACGCTATTCCAGACTGCGATGTGGTGACAGGAAATGAAGATCCGTACGACAAGACAAAAAAGATATTAACGGATTACTTCAGGCCGAAACTGAACACGACGTACGAGCGGCATCTTTTTAGAAATATGGCACAGAAAGAAGACAAAACGGTCGGTCAATTCGTAACACGTTTGCGGCAGCAGGCAAAATATTGCAGATTCGCTTCAGTGGACACAGAAATTTGTGATCAAATTATCGAGAAAGGTCGTTCAATGGAAGTGAGAAAGCGTATATTAGAAAAAGGTGACATCGAGCTAAAAGAGGCGATGGAGATTGCACAGGCGTTCGAGGCGGCATCGGTTCAGACAAAGGCTATGGGAAATAATGTAGTGGCACGGATTACAACAAAGAGAGAGAACGCACGAGGAAAATCAGACAGTTCCGGTTCCAGTGGTATCAAGTGCTACAAATGTGGTTATCGAGGACATGTACAATCAGACGAGAGGTGTCCAGCTAGAAACAAAGAGTATACGAAGCGCAGTAAAAAAGATCACTTCGCAGCGATGTGCAAAACGTATCGAGATCGAGCAGAGAAACATGGCGACGGTCCGGCTAGGGACAAGAAGGAAGCCAAGACGAACAGCAGTGCCAACAAGGAGGGAAGAAAGTCAACTACGGTAAAGCAGCTGATGGTGACGCCGCTGACAGAGACGACGACGAATATGCGTTCGTCTTAAGAGATAAAATATGTGTATTAGAACACGGAGAGGTAATATCAGCGAGTGCAGAGGGAATAGAAATCGATCTTTTAGTTGATTCGAGATCTCGATGTAATATTATGGACGAAAATAAATGGAAATCGTTAAAGTCAAAAGGAATAAAGTGTATATCGCGTAAGGTTAATAAGACCACATTTCCATACAGAAAAAAAGACGGATTAGAGATTTTCGGTGAATTTGATTGCGAGATAAAGATTGGTAATAAAAGTGTACGGATAGTTTTTAAAGTATTTCGAGGTGAAGGACAACCGCTCTTAGGTATTCAAACGGCAAAAGAGTTAAGTATTTTGGATGTCGGAGTACATTTACAAATTAATCAGATTGAGAATACTAAATACGATGTTAGGTTAGATAATAAACTCTTCGAGGGTATAGGGAAATTAAAAGATTTTCAGCTTAAAATTTCGATAAATAGTTCGGTGAAACCGGTCGCGCAACCGAGAAGAAGATTGCCTATAAAATGCGTGATTTAGTCAAACAAGAGATAGAGAAACTGTTACATGATGACATTATCGAAAGAGTAAAAGGGCCGACGTCCTGGGTATCTCCAATAGTACCGATAGTTAAAAAGTCGGGGGAAATACGTCTTTGTATAGATTTACGTGAAGTAAACGAGACAATAACTCATCAACGAAGCCCATTACCTGTATTTGTAGAATTACTTGATAAAGTAAGAGGCGCGAAGTGTTTTTCAAAATTAGATATTCGTGGAGCGTTTAATCAAATCGAGCTTGATGAGGATACGCGAAGTATTACTACGTTTAGTACGGATTGCGGTTTATTTAAATCTAAGAGGTTAGTTTTTGGTTTAAACTGTGCGCCGGAAATTTTTCAAGAGACATTGGAAGATATTTTACGAGATCTAGAGGGTGTAATAAACAGCGCAGATGATATTGTGGTTTATGGGAAGAGTTTGGAAGACCATAACCGGAAACTTCAGAAAGTACTTGATAGACTCTTAGAGAAGGGTTTGACACTTAATAAAAATAAATGCGTTTTCGCGGTTAAGGAAATTGAATTTTTGGGATTTATAGTAAATGGGTCAGGCTACCGATTAATGCGATCGAAAGTCGAGTCAGTACAGAACTTCAGAGAACCCGAAACGCCAGAAGAAGTTAGAAGTTTCCTGGGATTGGTCAATTTTTGCGCAGCATTTATTCCAAATATGGCGACAATTAGCGAACCTTTAAGAAAGCTTACGCGGAAAAGCGAATCGTTTGTGTGGGGTGAATCACAGAAGAATGCATTTCAGATGCTAAAAGATAAGCTGATGGGTACAGAGACGTTAGGTATTTATAATCCGGATGCGAGAACTAGAGTAGTTGCAGACGCTAGTCCGGTAGGCATAGGTTGTGTTTTAGCACAGGAACAAAATCGACAATGGCGAATCATAAGCTTTGCGAGTCGAAGTCTAACTGACTATGAGAGAAGATATTCACAGACAGAAAAGGAAGCTTTAGCACTTGTCTATGCGTGTAAAAGATTTAAATATTGGCTTTTTGGTATTAAGTTTGAATTGGTCACAGACCTTAGAATGTATATTTGCACCAAGATCAAAGCCATGCAGTCGCATAGAGAGATGGGTGCTAAGACTTCAAATGTTTAAATACAAAGTAATATACGAAAACGGAAAGAGTAATATTGCAGATCCGTTATCTCGATTATTAAAAATAGGTAATAATGAGGGGGAGAAAAGTAAGTGTGAGGATGAATTGTTTATAGCGTGGGTTGCAAAAGAGAGTGTGCCGAGAGCAATGTCTATCGAAGAAGTAGAGGTAGAATCGCGCGAAGATTCGTGGCTAGGTGAAATTAGACAAGCGATTGCGACAGGAAACTGGGAATCGTTATCCAGTACGCAGATGAAAGCAATTAAAGACGAACTTTGTGTATACAATAATGTTGTGTTACGGGGAACGAGAATTGTCGTACCTGAAAAGCTAAAGGAGCGAGTATTATCAATAGCGCATGAAGGATATCCTGGTATTGTTGCGATAAAGGATAGGCTAAGGAGTAAAGTTTGGTGGGCAGGAATCGATAAAGACGCGGAAAACTTTGTAAAAACGTGTGAGAGCTGCCAGATAGTGCAAAAGACAGCCAATATATCTCACCGTTAAAACCAAACACGTTGCCGGATAGTTCGTGGGAATGTTTAGCGATGGATCTCCTTGGGCCTCTGCCTTCCGGAGATTTCATATTCGTGATTATTGATTATTATAGTAAGTTTTACGAAATAGAGATAATGCAATCAATTACGTCGACAGCAATTATTAATAGATTGAAACATATATTTGCGAGGTACGGTCATCCAAGTAGGTTAATATCTGATAACGGAAAACAATTAGTGAGCGAAGAAATGCGTGAATACACGTCTAGGTGCGGTATTAAACTTATTCATGTAGCGCCGTACTGGCCCCAAGCGAATGGGGAAGTCGAAAGACAAAATCGCAGTCTTCTTAAACGCATAAAGATTGCACAGCTCGAAAGGAAAAACTGGAAACAAGAGATATTAGATTATCTGCTTATGTATCGCTTCTCTCCACAAGCATCGACAGGGGTTTCGCCAGCGGAACTAATGTTCGGTCGAAAGATAAAAACTAAAATGCCAGAGTTGCGAGAGATTAGAAATAATCTAGATGAAGCTATTAGAGATAGGGATGCGTGGAAAAAGCTTAAAAGTAAGGAGCAATATGATTTGCGAAACAACGTAAGAGAAAGTGAGTTGAAGTTAGGTGATACTGTTCTACTAAAAGCGATAAAACCGGATAAATTAAGTCCAGAGTACACGGAGAGAAAAATCTTACCTCTGTGGCATGGAAAGTCATGCTTATAACGCATAACCTCTCCGCATACGTCACTAGCAAAAATCATATATACTCCTATAGTAAGAAATAACGCGTTTCGAGTACGAGAGATATCCCTACTATATTAGTGAAATCTTCATGCGTGTATGCTGTTAACGACATGCTCGGGAAGTTGCAGTTCTTACCAACCGCGCATGTGGTATAACCGTTTTCATACGATATCTGTATGAAGTTATTGCTTATCGGACACGAAACGCTGTCCCTATGAAGTAGGATATTATCCTTGCCTTAAACGGACAAATTTATGCGTTTGATGCAAGGCAGCGCTACTGTTTTTTATGCATAGAAGGCGCTCATACCACAGTGGTAAGATTTTTCTCTCCGTGTATAAAAGCGTTAAGTATGAGATAGTTGATCGAGCCGGCGATAATGTAACGATTAAAAATGCGGATGAAAAAATGTTTAAACGAAATGTAGCGCATGTCAAAAAGTTTAATCGTGCAGGGCCTAACGAATCCGACGATGATGTTGAAATAATATCGGAGTAAAATGTCAGAGTAAAAACCGAATCGGAGTCGCAGGATAATTATGTTGTTGTAACAAAGTCAGAACCAAGTACTGATCTTAGTGTAACACAAAGTAGGCCTGTAGTAGACCGAGATAGAAAGTTACCGAATCGCTTAAAGGATTATGTACTAGAATAGGTTTCAAGCAAGGTGCAATTGTATTACTATCAAAGGTTTTTATACGCTGTGAGTTATGCAAATAATGTACAACTGTAATATAGATTGTAAGGTAAACGTTTATTCTGAGAAAAGGGAGGATGTTACGTATGTATAAGCCTTAAATGTATGTGAGCCAATGAGCGTGAGATGGCGTTGCTAGAGTTACGGAAGGTAGCATTAACACACGAGCAGTGAACACGCAAATAAAGGACAAGTATTCAATTACGTGAAGCGGTGTTAATGAGTTATCCCGGCCACCCCAAGTATAACAGAAAGAAAATAAAGAAGCTGATACCTTATCTAGGATAAGTAATACAGACATCGAATGGGAATTGTCAGACTATGCCTTTCAAAAAATTACTCGAGTTTTCGGAAAACCGGAGATAGATTTATTTGCCTCGAGAATCAACAAAAAGTGCGAGACATATTGCTCATGGAAGAGAGACCCTGATGCAAGGGTCATCAACGCTTTTACTATTGACTGGTCTAATTTAGAATTTTACGCGTTCCCTCCTTTTAGCATAATCACTAAAGTACTCTAAAAAATAAAAAACGATAAAGCCTCTGGTATTATAGCCGTCCCCTTGTGGACTAGTCAGACGTGGTTTCCAGTATTTAGAAGCTTGATTAACGGATTATACTTAGAATTTGAACCAGATATTAATCTGTTAATCTCACCCTGTAGAACACAGCACCATCCTTTAGCATCAAAACTTACTCTAGTTGCTGCCAGGTTATCAGCAAAGCGTTCAAGCGTAGAGGTGTATCGGAGGAATCAATAAACGTAATGTTAAGAGCGTGGGAGGACTCTACTATTAAACAATACAATAGCACGCTAAGATTATGGTGGAAGTTTAACAACGAGGAGAAGACCGATCCACTTGATTTATCGATACCTAAAGTCCTAAGGTTTTTAACCAATAGATACCAGAATGGAGCCAATTATGGAATCCTAAACGCATCAAGATCAGCGCTAGCAATGATATCTGCCGAGGATATTGAATCCAATGAATTAATCAAGAAATTAATTAAAGGCTCTAAAACAAGGCCAAGTAAACCGAGATATGATTCAACGTGGGACGTCGATCCAGTATTAAGAAAACTAGAAGAATGGTTTCCATTAGAATCCTTGAATTTAAAACAACTTTCACAAAAACTGATACTATTAGTAGCGCTTGGTACAGCGCATAGGTTACAGACACTAACCTCGATTAGGATTTCGAATATTATCATATCCAACCAAGGACTGGAAATTAAGATTCCAGGTAGGATAAAAACGACAAGAGCAGGCAGCAAACAGCCAGTTTTAAAGTTGCCCTTCTTCAAGGAAAAACCTGGCCTATGCATTGCAAAGACACTGCTGCATTACTTAGAAATCACCAAAACAATGAGAAATGGAGAAGATAAGTTATTTATTTCTTACCAAAAACCTTATAATAATGTAAAAGAAGATACTCTAGGCCGATGGATAAGATCATGCCTAACCACTCTTGGAGTAGACAAAAGATTTACTGCACATAGCACTAGACATGCGTCAACATCAAAAGCATATGGAAAAGGAGTAAGCATTGAAGAAATAAAGCGAGTAGCTGGTTGGTCGTTAAAGTAAAAAATATTTGCAGATTTTTATAATAGACCTATAATTGTTCAAGAAGACAATTTCGCGATAAGAATATTATTACCTTCAGAATAAGAATTATTCTATATATTCTATTTTATACATATTTTATATATATTTTATATATATTCTATATAATTATTTTATATATACTTATAGGCGTTTAAATCAGTTCAAAATAAAATTCAGTTTATTTTATCCAAAAAATTAATTGAGCTCTAAAGATCTACCTTCGTAATCTCGAAGGGCGAGACACGAAGTATAATAGTCTGATCAACCGAGCCGCCCTAGGCGGCGAAGGTTGATACAGATTATAGGAGTGTCTCGCCCGAGAGATTCCCACACCTTTAATTTCTACCCCACCCAAAAAAAAGAATACAAATAAAACATTTATATATGTGTGAAATATATTACATATACGGGATAGTACAATAGTTAATATAAGTTGTCAACATAATTTTTTAGAACAACGAGCTTTAAACAGAATGATCAACAAGAACGACTGAGGCCGCCACGATATACATATGGCGGCAAATCAAAATTTTGGCTCTAAAATTGTGGCTTGTCAGGTATGAAGTAGCGGTACTACCTTCGTAATCTTTCGGGCGAGACACTCGTATAATCTGTATCAACCTTCGCCGCCTACGGCGGCTCGGTTGATCAGACTATAAAACTTGACGAATCGTTAGCAAATCAGTAAATCCTCATCACATAAATATGAAAGTTTAATCTTTGGAATAGTCATTCTTTAGTTAAAATATTTTAATTGATATTTTATTATTTGCATTTACAATATAAAGCTGCTTATAATGCAGATATATTATCACTTTGATTTGAAACTTTTTGTGATTACAGCTACATTTAAGACTTCAGAAGAATATAGATGAGTACTAATAACTTTTTTTTAAATTAATGGCACTCTTCTGCATTAAATTCTAAAAAATTCTAAACTGTAAACAATTAATTGTAATTAATTTAAAATGTAAATATTGAATTGATTGTCTGTAAACACACATAAATCATTATCCATATCTATTATTCTACTAATTATCAGTATTTATCTTTTACTAATATTGCTAATACGCGTAAGTATATTCGACAAGTGTGTACATTGTACCCTAGTATATTACAATATACATTTAGCATGCTTTTATTCATTCTTATGCATTTATAGCGGAGATGAAAAATTTGTTGCAGTTCTGACAAACAATTGCTCAATTACATGTCAAAAACTTGCTGATCATATATCAGCAAGCAATTCAATTCCTGAGTTTGAATGACTCAATTTCTTACCAGCGTGTAACAATAATCAAAAATACAAAAGTACTTGGCTAACTTGGCTCTCAATTTCGGCAAATACTTATAGCAAATACTTATATCGGCTAATATGTATAGTTAAACGAATGTGTCGTCTCGTAAACAGGTTTGCACTGATAATTAACTACGTAACGAAAACTACATCTCATACGCGTTTAATTTTATGTACTCCGTTTCAGTCCGATATAAGCATTTGGAAGTCATAAAAGCATCATAGCTGCATGTATAGCACAATTTCTTAAAAACAGAGATATGAAAGCCTAACATGCCATAGATACTTTTGAATAATATATTAAGTAGTAGATATTAAAATCGATTCATGCAATCGTGTGAAATAAATTTAGTTTAATTAATTAGTATTAAATTAATTTTCACTGAACTTAAATAAATAATTATGCCCAGTTGTCTCGTCCGGATGGAAAACTATGTAGTCGTGCTCCTGCATGCTCTCAGACAACAGCATTCAAAGAATTGCCCAAAATAAAAAGCAAGCGCGCGCATGTCCCCCCGCACGGCCCGCGTTTCTGGGCGCTGCGCGCGCCATCGTTCTTCATTGTGTTCTGTTCGTTTGTATAGACAACACGCACTTTCCCTCTTCAGGATTTTCGTCGGTTAGGATGCCAAATCAGAAGGTTAAAACAGATAGCTCTCCTTCAAGACGCTCGACAGGAGACAAAGTCTATCA
Source organism: Temnothorax unifasciatus (assembly GCA_030770225.1). Lineage (NCBI taxonomy): Eukaryota > Metazoa > Arthropoda > Insecta > Hymenoptera > Formicidae > Temnothorax > Temnothorax unifasciatus. The sequence goes on along the minus strand of JASTWK010001023.1, from coordinate 13,332 downwards.
TAAGCATCGTTTGCGAGTCTATTCTCCCGTGAGACGATCTCGAGATCTCTTGCGACGTAGAGGAAGATCGCACAGCCATTCTGCGGACACCAGGTGAACATCGAGGGATTCATCCGTTCGAGGCCCTTTTTTCAAAGACAGCTGCTTCCAGATTCTTGAGCAGGTTCGTAGACTTATCGTCTACCGGGCCGACGTGCATAACCTCCAAGATTCTGCCCGGGAGGTTAGGTCGCCTGCAACGGGCGCCTCGCCAGTGAAGGAGGTTTTAACTTCGGTCTCTCAGGCCACACCTCCTGCCTTAGAGCAATTAACAAGCACTGAAGAACAGACGGTCGCACAAGCGACCGGGGCGTTGTACCAGGTATGTCCTCTTGTTGACCCACATTCTGTGGCAAAGGGAGGACATAACCGACTGTTTTCTTCTGCTTTGTTTTGACACCAGTGCCTACTAACGTCGGCGACGTTTTTTCTGCAACTCTTGGTATGTATCTTTTGCTGATAGCGTGACGAGTATTAATCGCTCTCACAGGCTCAAGTGGGTGCCTGCCTCAATGCCCTCGGCTCTGGCATGTCAATCCTGCTAAAGCCGGAAATACTGCGCGAGCTTAAGGACCGATCGGCCTTATCATATTTCTCAGAGGGCATACACTTACTGTCTGACCATCAGTTTCGCCTCTCCCTAGCTAGGAGAGCGATTACCAAGCCTTCCTTTAACATCATAGGCAATAATGCCGCAGAGACAGCACCTATTGATGTATTCCTGTTTGGTCAAAGCTTCAGGGAGACCCTTAAATCAGAACAGGCATGTGCAAAAACAGGGCACAAGATTTCTAAATCGGCAGCCCTGGTGGTCAAAAGACCTGCAGCCTGTCCGTCAGCAGGCGCCGCAGCGCCGTTTTCAGCCTCCTACGTCTAAATCGCAGCTTCCGAGAAACCGGAGGGCTCCTGTTCATACATAAACGGCTCGCCAAACAGGGGCTCCTTACCCCAAGAGCCGTCACCATCGCTCTCACTCCCGGTCCCGGCCACAACATCATCGTTAAACACCGTAAGTACCGCCGGGCGCCTCCACAACTTTTTGTCACAATGGTCGGATAATACTACTGACCAAACAGTATTGGATGCTATACAGGGTTATCACATCCCTTTTACATTTGTGTCTCCACCGAGAGCCGTTCCGAAAGAAATGGAATTTTCGCAGGTCACCGCAAAATTTTTTAATTTAGAGGTTAAACGCCCTTTGCCTAAAGGAGCCATTGAGGCGGTCGAATCCTGCGCAGAACAATTTTTATCCCCGCTCTTTCTTGTGGAAAAAGTAGCGTCAGAGTCAGGGATCACCACTACCCTGTTCGAGCATCGATGTCAAGCAACAAGGCGCCGATATGCTATTTGGATAGGTGACCGACTGAGAGAGCGGATTTCTTCCAGCAAACGCGCAGCGGTTATACGCACATGGCTTAATATAAAAAAAAAACACCAGGTAATAAGCGCTTTATATTAAATCCACATGAATCGAACATATATTGAGCCGCCACATTTTAAGCTGAAGGATTGGCGGACCGTAATTCGCCTCATATTACCGGGATCGCTAATGGCCACTTTAGATCTGGAGGACGCTTACTTGCTGGTTGCAATAGACAAGGAACATAGAAAATTCTTGAGTTTTCAGTGGCGCGAAGTAACTTGTGAATTTACCGCATTATCACTCGGCCTTGCGACAGCCCCATATTTACCAGAATCCTTCGACCAGTCGTATCTTACCTTCGCGAGAGAGGCTTTCAATCGATCATCTATCTGGATGATTCTCTTTTTCTCGGCTTATCCATAGAGGAATGCCGAGCTAACGTAAATTGAAATATAGAGAACGAGAAAACTCGTGATTAATTCATCTATCATTGATATATGTATATATATTCAGCCGGCTACAAGCTGTAATTGCATAAGATATATGCAAGTTTTAATAGACACAGTAATTCCAATTTCACATAAGTAATAATTAAATCATAACTGCATCTCTTAGCCTCCTGCTGTCATTAGGCTTCAGGATAAACTATTCCAAGTCTTATTTAGAACCATCGAGTAACCGTAAATTTTTAGGATTTGTTTTTAATTCCACCGACCAATCTATTTTGATCCTTCCTCGCCGTCGGGAAAAATTATTACAATAATTAATAACAATTATGGCTCACAATTCGAGATGTTCCATAAGAGAATTTGCTAAGCTGATTGGATCGCTCATTTCGGTGTACTCAGCTGTTCAATATAGACTCCTATATATAAAAAATTTGGAATGAGAAAAATGTTTCGGCTCTCAATAAGCGACGATAATTATTTGGTAACTCTGGAGATTCCATCATATCTCCAATCAGACTTTGCATAGTGGATCAATGTCTTTTCAAACCTTAATCAATCTATTTAGATTTGTTCGGACAGATTCATCCGAGAAATTTTTTCAGATGCTTCTTTGAACGGTTGGGGAGCTTCGTGCGGCGAGCTGCGTACACACGGCTGGTGGTCGGTAGACGATAGAGCTCTTCACATTAACGCACTCGACTTAAAGCAGTCTCTTACGCCCTGTGCGGTTTCGCAGCAGACCTCCGCGATTGTGACATCTTGCTTCGTATTGACAATACAACCGCTTTAGCCTACGTCAATAAGTTTGGTTCTATCCAGCTTCCACGTCTTTCTGAAATTTCTAGACAAATTTGATGTTGGGACGAGAATCGAAATATCTTCATTTTTGCTTCATATATTTCCTCTATTGAGAACTCCATCGCCGACGCTAAATCTCGAATCGCAGATTCCGATACCGAGTGGTCCCTATCCAATGATACTTTTCAGCGAGTGGCTAGGACTTTTGGTCCATTCGATGTAGACCTTTTTGCGTCTCTATTTAATACCAAATGCGATTTCTACGTTTTATGGTTCCCAGATTCAAGATCTATAGCAATAGATGCATTTACTCTCTCATAGGAGGGAATGAATTTATACGCCTTTCTGTCCTTTATTTTGTTACCACGCATATTGAGAAAGATAGTGGACGAGGGTGCAACGGGAACTTTTAGGAACCATCATCCAGCGTGCAAATCTTTTTTCTCTGGTTGCCGGGAAGGTATCACGAAATCTTTTAGGGCCCGCCTAATACCATCAGTAGCCATACCAACGATGCTAGCTTTCTTGTCATAAAACTATCAGGCAATATTCTCGTCTTCTCCACCTTTGGCGGAACTTCTGTCATCGCTGCTAGCTATCTCTGTATTCTCCAATGGTCCCTCAGATGCTAGAATTTCTAGCTCAGAAACTCAGCCCTACCGCCTCTTATTCAAGCCTAAATACGTTGAGGTCGGCTATCTCGTTAATTTCCCAGAACGAAATTGGTCAATATCCGGCGGTTAAGTGTTTCTGCAAAGGCGTTGCAGCGCACAATCAGCCGCAACCTTGTTATGACTACGTCTGGAATCCGGCTCCGGTGATCGTTAAATTATCCTATATTTACCCATACGATTCATGTCTTTTGAAGGTTATTACCAAGAAACTGATTCTGCTTCTTGCTCTCGCTACGGGCCAGCGTGTACAAACACTCGCTTCCCTTCGAATATCTCAGTTTTCTATTAATGACAAGATAATAATGCAGATTCTTGATCGAATCAAGACTTCAGCACCGGGCCGCGCTCAACCCCTTTTCTGTTTTTCTCGTTTCTAGGATCACGAGAATCTTTGTACCGTTCGCCTAACAGAATATTACATACATAAACTAAAGATCTGCGGTCATCGGGATGCGATTTCCTTTTTATTTCTCTTGCTATACCATATAAAGCTATTACGGCTCAAATTGTATGTCGTTGGATTCGACAGAGCTTAAACGAATGCGGAATAGATATTTTCTCAGCTTACAGTACCCGTCAACACCAAAAGCTGCGAGAAAGGGAATTTCGCTCGACCTGATTAAGCGCGCGGCAGGCTGAACCGGTGAATCCCGCGTTTACGCAAACTTTTACAATAGACCTGTTATCAATCCAGAGGATTTCAGTAACGCGGTTCTTCTATCATAAAGGAATAATTTATATCCTTTCGCGCACAACTTAACTCTAATACTTAACTCTAATACTATTATAAAAAAAAAAAAAAAAACACAGTTGTTACTTACGGCATCCTAAGGGAACGGTCTTATTAATTAGTTTTTATATAATTATGCATTGCCCATCTTATGTCATCAACATTAGATTGTAAAGAATATTCTTTTTATATTTCAGTACTTGGTTAACAAATCGCGAATATTTGAACAGCTACATAGTTTTCCATCCGGACGAGACAACTGGGCATAATTGTTAGATTGAACGAACTTAGCCTGTGAAGTTCGATCCTAATTATGCCCTGTGTCTCGTCCGGATGGACGCCCACCCTTTCTGTTTTTCAGGTTTTTCTTTCCTCCCTGATATATCGCGATTTGCCTTCTTTGAACTTATGAAGAACGATGGCGCGCGCAGCGCCCAGAAGCGCGGGCCGTGCGGGGGGACATGCGCGCGCTTGCTTTTTATTTTGGGCAATTCTTTGAATGCTGTTGTCTGAGAGCATGCAGGAGCACGACTACATAGTTTTCCATCCGGACGAGACACAGGGCATAATTAGGATCGAACTTCACAGGTAAAAGTTTGTTCAATCTAACAAATCTACTGTAATTTTAATTATATATAATAAATGCAAGAAATACCTAAAACACTCATGATATCTTAAGCGATAAAATTTGTATATTTAGAAAATAAATTTGTTTAAAGATTTTTTTATAGAATACTCGGTATTATGTCGTTATTCATGCTTTATTATAGAGAAGTATTTAGAGAAGCCAATAAATTATACTCTACAAATACACGATTGCATGAGAAGAGTGACGATATATTGAGTCGGCTTTGATGATGGCATAAATCTCGAGCTTTCGCACGACCGTGAAACATTACGCTCCTGAACGCTTCAATACGTAACCATCGTTATATCATGGTATATGAATTCTTGTTCATGGAAAGCTCAGTTAACCTACATTAAAATGACAACGTTAACTAGAACTGTATTTAACTGTCGATCTTAGATTAAATTCACTTTTTTGGCGTAACATCAATATAGATCAATTCTTGCAACTCACGATCAAATCGTATACATATGCATACATAAGTACATGTAGAATATAATTATACATATATATTATATATATATTGTTAAATCTGAAGAACTATGTTCATAAAACGTTTAACTGTCACATAAGAAGATACATACTATCGTTTTTAACACAAATTATAAAATTGGAATATTATTATTATTATTATATTTATTATTAGACTAAAAGGAAATAGTTTAACTACATCATATAAATATAAATTTTAAAATTTTATCATATGACATTTTAGCCACAGGCTTTAAATCTAAATTTAAAATCATTTTTTTTCTTTCCTTGTTGTAAATTAGCAAATGTTGCAGATGTTGTTATATATAACTTACATTTTTATATAAAATATCTTATAACTAGCTGGTTATAAGATGGCTTCGCCCGGGAGTCGTTTTTCTTCAAACGACTTTATTTGTGTTTCAATATCTTTAATCGAAAAAAATTCTTTTATCAGTTCAGATACCGATTCCCCAAAAAATTGGTAACAAAAAATTATACACTTTATAGCACTCTTTAAGAAATTCTACCCCTGTTTCACATACAATTATTTAAGATTCGGTAAATTAATTCCCGTAAAATTGGAAAAATTTCAGATATCGGTTCCCAAAAAGATCGGTAACGAAAAAATATACACTCTATAACACTCCCCGGAAAATTCTACCCCTATTTCATGCACCCTTGGTAAAAATTCGGTCCACTAACGAAGGAGTAGTTCGCGGTCAGACAGACAGACAGACAGACAGACGTCCGGTACTTATATATAGGTAATATAGATTTGTAACAGATATAAATTCTTTTGTTGAGCATTTTTAAATAATTCAATGTAATATAAAAATTTATATTACAACTTCAGATGTTATCCAAAGCCAAAATTTCTTGAAAAATCTTATATATCTTAAAACTTTGAAATTGTCTTAAGAAATACATTAAAAAATCTTGAAAATATTCGAATATTTGAAACATTTAAAATTTTTGAAAATATGAAATTATTTATATTTGTATAAAAAAGCAAAAATATATTTTTACAATATTTTAGAGATTATATAAGATTTTTAAAACTTTCAACATATTCAAGACTTAAAATTTTGGTAAATTTTTACAATTAGGGCCCCACTTCCAATGACCTTGAATTTGACATATTTTCAAGGACACCCTCCCGAGTAACATGCAAGTGATTTTAGTCGGGGGTCGCTTTTTATTAAAAAGTTATTAACAAATAAAGTTAACGAAATGAGAACAGTATGTGTGTGAGCAGAAGGGCTGCGCCCCCCTGCAACCCTCCTCCACTGCTTAATCCTTCACCCCCACACGCGCCACATGCCCTCACACGCCCCCGCGTGTGTGTGCCCTGCTTTAACGAAAATCACAATTTCTATAAAGCAGGGCATACACACGTGTGTGTGTGTGCCCTGTTTTAACGAAATCACAACTTCTATAAAGCAGGGCATACACACGTGCCCACACTTCTATAGGTTTACTCAATGGGGGGAACGATATCTTAAAAAATACAAGCGAGCTCCAAAGTTTATCAACAGTTTTGGATTCGGAGGGCAAAAATACATAGAACAGATTCCAATACTCAAAATAGCTGCTATATTTTTCAAACTTTATTTGTTAATAACTTTTTAATAAAAAGCGACCCCCGACTAAAATCACTTGCATGTTACTCGGGAGGGTGTCCTTGACAATATATGTCAAAATTCAAGGTCATCGGAAGTAGGGCCCTAATTGTAAAAATTACCAAAATTTCAATACATTTGAGTTTTTTAAAAATTCTTTTAATATTCAAAACTTTTAAAAATTCTTTTGATCTCGAATAATATTTGAAATAATTCAAGATGTTTGTCATATATTCAGGATAATTCGATTTCAAGTCTATTACTCTTACCATAAGTCTTTCATCTCATTTAAAATAACGAGTGATTTAATCACATATTAGCATGAATTAACCGAAAATTGGTACACGAAACACTTGATATATCAAGAGACACGGTAGTGTCTCGCGCCAAGTACACGCGGAGCGAGACCAACCGTGACTCTTTTACGCGACGCGACGATTTGCAAGTACTCGAGATGTTGAGATCTCGATAACGAGTAAACGGATCAAGTTCTAAATAGGCTTGATCGATAGCTTGGGGTCGATTTCGGGGGGGTGGGGGGTCCGTTCTTTTCATTTTTCCGCTACGTGCCCTACGAGCGGAGATATTGCGAGCAAAAGTCGAAATGTGAAAATTTTATATTAAGATACTCCTACTGACGCCGATTATAACATACATATAACAGAGGTATAACAGAGAAACGTCACTTTCACTTTTTCGACACTGGCGGCCAGCGGCGTTAGTATCGCAGTGCAGTGCAGTGCAGTGCAGACAGCGCGGACAGTGCGGACGTGCGGACAGCGCGCTGTCACAGTTAAAACCTAACCTAACACGGTAGTGTCCCGCGTCAAGTACGCGCAGAGCGAGACCGACCGTGACTCTTTACACGCGACGCGACAATTAATATTTTTTCTGATTTAAGGTAATTTTTTCATATTTACATATAATTATCCTATTGTTATACGACGCGAAGCGAGACCGCACCGTGACTTTTTTACGCGACTAAGTGCATGTGACAGGAATTATAATAGTTTACGTTTACGTGAATATTACTTCTGTAGTAACTTATACGAACGATATCATCGTAGTTACTATAAAATCTCCCGTTTATGCGGAGGAATTATCGTATTGTTCGTAAGTTACTACAGAATTAAGTAACGCTCGCGTAAACGTAGTATAGGTTAGATTACCGGGTTCTTACAAATTTTACATAAAACGCGAGATTCACTTATGGGAGCTTTCCAGCAAGCGACACAAGTCGACACAGGTATTGTTTTATCTTTGTTACTCATTGCCAAAAAAGAAAGATAGAACGAACGTTTGTGTCGGCTTGTGTCACTTGCTGGAAAGTTCCCTATGTATGCAAGTTTATTTAACGCGAAATAATTTTCCTAAATGTAAAAATAACACGATGTTGTATATGCGGTTTGACGTGAATATATATATATGTATGATTTCTGCCCAATGCTCTGAATGTTATGTGATTTAAGACGAAGATGAAGCTGAAATGTCTTCTGACGAAGACAATGCCGAAAAATCCTCGTAGAAAATGTGCAATCTGATGGCCCCGCGATTAAGAAAATTAAGAAAAATCCAGATGTAGATACAAGTTTCTTGCCGGATAGGGAAAGGGAAGAGGACGAAAATAAACTTAGGGAAGAATTGAGACAAGAATGGACTAAAAAGCAGAACGCGTTGAAGGAAAAAGAAATTGAGGTCACATTCAGTTATTGGGATGGATCTGGCCATCGTCGGAGTGTTACAATGAAGAAAGGTGAATGTCTCAGTGATTTAGGAGATACTCCAGTGTCACTTTTGGAGTAACATTGGTGTGATATATAATGTTCTGCTGCTATAAATTAAATTTTCAGATACAGGTAATTCTATCTATCAGCTTCTTCAGAGATGTTTAGAAGTTCTGAGGCGTGAATTCAGCGAGCTTAAGTAAACAGTAATGGCAGATCAGTTAATATATGTTGAGGAGGTTCTTATATTACCGCACCATTATACGTTTTACGATTTTATTGTAACTAAGGTAAATATACTAAATGATAAAACTTATGAAGTAATAGCACAATGTTGGCATGTTATTTTAATGTATGTAATATTGCAATTAGGCACGAGGAAAGAGCGAGCCCCTGTTCACATTGACGTTCACGATGATATTCGTGTTATGCACGATGCTTCTTTCGAAACCGAGGAATCACATGCCGGAAAAGTTTTACTTAGGTATTTATCATTAAAAGAATACTTTGTATAATTCTCTTTTATGTTATTTCTCATTAGATCATGGTATGAAAGAAAAAAACACATTTTTCCAGCAAGTAGATGGGAATTTTTGATCCAATGAAAGGTTACGACAAGTATACAGTGTCAGATAAAAATAGGAAGACAGAATCTGATAAACTTAAATTCAACGAATTGTCCAATTACGTTTAAAGTATTCAGATTCAAAGGACTGTAATTTAGTAGAGCTACATAATCGAGTAAATGAATTAAATATTATCACATAACTGAATGAATTAAATCACAGTCTTTAAAATATATATACACATTACAATCTGTTGTATAATGAATTAATTGTACGATGAAACAAATTATTTACAATATTTACAGTCCTTTGAATCTGAATCCTTTAAAAGAAATTGGACAATTCGTTGAATCTAAGTTTATCAAATTGTATCTTTCTTCCTATTTTTATCGGACACTGTATACTTCGTAACTTTTCGTTGGATCAAAAGGTTCCCATCTACTCACTGGAAAAATGTGTTTGTTCATCTTGTACCATGATCTAATAAAAAAAATTAAAAAATAACATAAAAGAGAATTATACAAAGTATTCTTTTAATGATAAATACCTAAGTAAAACTTTTCCGGCATGTGATTCCTCGATTTCGACAGAAGCATCGTGCATAACACAAATATCATCATCGTGAACGTTAAATGTGAACAGAGGCCCGCTTTTTCCTCGTGCCTATAGACTTAACTGTTTGTTGTATGTAAATAAATATAGAGAAATATTTTCCGTGCAGGTGTATTATATCATGCCATATACGCAAGTCTTTGCGACAGATAGCATCGTCTTGGCAAGATGCATCGTGGACATATGTGAAGAGCCTTCTAGATATTGAATCAGCACTGAGGTTAATGATGGTGAAAATATATACAATTATGTCGGAGGAATATCGGAAAAATGAAATCTCGGAAGACGTGTTCAAATAATTGCACGTGTCGAAAAATTCAGTAATACATGCCCAATCTAACAAACCCGATCATTCAAAAATATATAATATTAGATCAAATACTATTATATATTTACAGGAAGGCTTCTGCGCGCATTTACATCGGAAAAAGAAGACAATGCCGTGAAGATTAGTGAGATTAGTGAACAGCTCTGTGACCTCATCAAATCTGGCCAAGGTGATACCTTCGTTTTGTATGAAAAGTTAGTTTTTATTATGCAACATAACGTGTGTGTATGTGTGTGATATAATATACATATGTGATCTGATTCATTTTTAAACAGGTTCACACGATCGACAAGAGGGCATAATATCTGCATTGCTCAGCCTTTCCAGACAAAAATTCAACGTTGTCGCACCATGTGTGTTAAAATGGGAGCTGAATAAACCGTTAAGGCCAGTTGTTAACAAGCAGTTACAAGCGTTTATAAAAGCACGTAATTTGAAGTTTTGGAATAATTACTTATAGATCTTTCATAACCTGAACTAAAACGCTAAATAAACATCCAGAATGAAACATGAGATTTCGATTGAATTGAATAAATGTAACATGTATCTTTTGATCATTGTGTAATCTGCTAACAGGAAATCAAGCAGAATTACAATAAGAAATGAAGTATCAGTTACGAATGTAACACTTAATGCTTAAAAATTTTCGATATAGTCCGATTCATGTATTATATTGTTTTAGCAGAATTATAGTTTACATGATGTGTAATTTTACGATTTACAATAATTTCTTGTTAAACGTTTGATTCATACAAATTTAATTGATTTTATTTAATTCTATTAATTCACATATTAATATACACTCCTCACAAAAATTAAAGGAACACTTAAATTTTTAAAAAAATTAGGCAAAATTTGAGCAGCTGTATCTTTGTTAAAAATGAAAGAAATTTAAGTTTTAAAAAAGGGTTTTAAAGCTTGAAATCTCTACTTTTATAAGATCACTATTTTCTTTTAGTTTCTGTGAGTTTGGTAATTTTTACATATAGAAAATCACGACTTGGACAAAATGGAAAATTTTCTTCTCACTTTGTGGGCTTGTCACGTGCCCAAAAAAATCCTGCAAAATTTTTTGACTTTTCATTGTGAAAGCTCGAAGTTTTCCCTACAAAATCTTTTTTTGAATTTCTACGATTTTTTGTTACTGAGTTTATCGCGGATCGAATAAGAAATGAGCATTTTGACTTTGATTTTTCATAACTCCGTTAAAAATAATCGTACCACAATTCGCAAAATGGATTCTTAAAGCTAAAACTTTGCTCTATCAAGTGGTATAATCGCCAATTTTTTCATAAAGATTTTTGGATACATTACAAGTGAGTAAAAATAAAAAATTGCAATTTTTTACTTTCTTATTTTTACTCACTTGTAATGTATCCAAAAATCTTTATGAAAAAATTGGCGATTATACCACTTGATAGAGCAAAGTTTTAGCTTAAGAATCCATTTTACGAATTGCGGTACGATGATTTTTAACGGAGTTATGAACAATCAAAGTTAAAATGCTCATTTCTTATTCAATCCGCGATAACTCAGTAACAAAAATCGTGAGAAACATTTTCGAAAAAAGATTTTGTAGGGAAAACTTCGAGCTTTCACATTGGAAAGTCAAAAAATTTTGTAGGATTTTTGGGGCACGTGACAGGCCCACAAAGTGAGAAGAAAAATTTCCCATTTGTTCCCAGGTTGTGATTTTCTATATGTAAAAATTACCAAACTCACAGAAACTAAAAAAAAATAGTAATCTTGTGAAAGTAGAAATTTCAAGCTTTAAAACCCTTTTTAAAACTAAATTTCTTCATTTTTAACAAAGAGACAGCTGCTCAAATTTTGCCTAGTTTTTAAAAAATTTAGTGTTCCTTTAATTTTTGTGAGGAGTGGTATATTTATTTTTAAAATGTGAATTAATTTTTTTTTCTTTTAACGCTACATAATTCTGCACGTTGTAAAAAAATTGTTTTTAGTTTTAGTGTTGCGTTGTGCAAGATAAAATTACTGCATGTTTAATACATAGATAATCACAGAAGAAAAAAGGTGTATGCAAAAAAAAATTAACTGTGTATTAGATTGTATACTCGCATTGGCATTTTCTTATATAGCGATCTTGTATATGTACGTCGTTTTATTACAATGCAAATATAAATCGAATATGTATGATCAACAGATGGAATGATTTCTTTTCCTCCGTATTATATTATTTTTAGAAAAAGTTGGTAAGAAATAATTTTTACAAGCAACATAATATAGATGCATATTTTATACAAAAGCAATGTCCGGCAATGTATATGTTATTAATAACTTCAGATTAATTATTACAAACTTCAGATTAAGATGCGTAACACTACAAAAGGCGTGATATCTGTACAAAATTACCTTTTAAAAAAAGGTAAAAAAAGCGCAAGTACACGCATAGTAGTGTATATGTTGTTACCTCGAAAAAAAAAGTAGTAGTATTATACCTCGAAAACCTAAGTAACAAGTGGTAGATGAATCTTTTGTATCTCGAAAAATCTCAAAAAATCTAAGCACTAGTATCTTTATTCCAAAAATTATAACCCAAGTGATACACATCACAAAATTATGTTACCTTATCAAAAAGAATCGCGCTTTAAGTGATCTATTACAATTACAAAAAAGAAATGATATCTCTGTAAATTACAGCGCCAATTACAGAGAGAACATATATATTATTGCCTCAAAAAATAATTGTTGCACTACTTTGAAAAATCTTTACATTGTGTCAATTAGAAAAGAATGTATGATAACAATTTATATAAGATTAAAAATTTTATTTAAATTTTAACAGGAATACAAGATATTTAAATACAAAGTTTACATGTGTATTTTTTAGTGGTCACAAAGAATTACAGAGGTAACAGTACAAAATAAAAATATTTTATTAAAATTTTAATCCAACGAGAGAATACAGGTATTAAATACAAAGTTTATATATGTATTTTTCAATAGAATAAAGATTTAATCACAAAGAATTACAGAGAGGTAACATTACAAATAAAATATTTTATTAAATACATAAATTTTTCTTGTAAAAAAACTTGGCGCTGCTAGACCTCGAAATTGTAAATAATAATAAACTTATCCATACTTAATTACAGAGCCGCATTATTCGCCGTCGCACCACACCCATATCACTCGCTCGCGTGAAACCAATGCGACCGAGTGATATGGTTTTGTTACTTCTGTCGAATTCTTCTCTGAATTATTATTTTATTTTGGTTGTCCTATTTATTTACAATTTCGAGGTCTGCAGCGCCAAGTTTTTTTACAAGAAAAATTTATGTATTTTAATAAAATATTTTTATTT